>CABFWB010002925.1:44082-66883 GCA_902151455.1 Timema bartmani | reverse complement strand
AAAATTTCAATTTCAAAATTCTTTGAGGCATAATATTGGCCTAAATTACTGTGGTTAACTATCACATTACTCTACATAACCATATGTTTTCATAACAGCTGTCCCAAGTGACAGTGGCAGATATCAGCTGTTGGCGTAGTGATATTTTAGGGACTATTTTCTAGTTACTTTTTGAGCTGTCATCCAAGTAAACTTAGCTCGTGAATGGCGTATAATTGATTTGCTAGTCACGTCTTTCTAAAGACGCGCGCGCACACACAGTGCTTAACTTCTGATGGAACGGCGTTCCGGTACCTATATATATATATATATAAAAAGATGTCACCTTTGAGCATTGGATTCTTCTCACATTTTTCTTCTTTCCCTAGGTGGGCTTTATCATCAAATTTACTCTTATTAGTTTATTTTCCCTTTTTCTTTAGTTTTATCAATTTCCATCATCATAAAATGACAACTAATAGCTAGAGACATGAGAAAGGCGAGAGGTTATTTTTAGGGGAGAAGTGGTGTTATTTTTCTCAAAAAGCAATGCTATTATAAGCTGAAAGCGATGTTAATATTTACATAAATACAAGCCGAATTAGTATTTGTTAAAAAAACATAGGATAAAACTGTCTATATTTTCCCTTCATATTGTGTATTTAACTATTTTTTAACATATTCGGAGAAAAATCAAATATAAATACGCACAAAACATTTCACACTTAGTAATATCAAACTCAATATCTCAATATCACCACCTTAAGAGTCTTACAAATAACAATATTGAAATAATTGATTATCAATTAGGTTTAGACCAAAAAATAATAACACCTAAACATGTTGTCATAAAAGACTAAACTACTATCAAATAAGAAGGGAATAGATTTAAGAAGATATAATTTTGCCAAACATGACCGCCTATAGCAAGGTCCATATATATTAATGTCCTTGATTGGACCTAGTGTGAAATCTTTTAAAGGCTGAAAACAAAGAATCGATCTATCAAAATTTAAGTATTGTAATTAGTAAAAGTAGAAATTGTGATTTTTAATGCTAGCCTCAGAAAAAAAAAGCCTAAATACCGTATCCATCCGAATCCAAGATAAGTTTTTTCCCCAAATTTGTAGCTTTGAAATATAGGGGTCATCTTAAAATTGCAGACTAAGGAATGGGTTAGGTCTTCATCAAAAGGTAACATTTTACATCTTTATTTAATATTAATACAAGAGTGCAGGGCTGCCTTTTTTTAGGGATTTTATCCATTTTTGCAGATATTAAAGGTATAACACAGATCACAGGATATTTGGTTATTTTCACGGATTTTTAGGTTATTGTTAAAAATTACTACCTAGTTGTGGTGTGTAGATGGTGTGTGGTGTAGATGGTGTGTGTGTGTAGATACTCGATAACCATAGTATCGACTGGTATCACAATAATTGATACTATACGCTAAAATTCTCGATACCACTCTTTAGAATTCAACACGGTTAACTTCTCCAATTGGTTGGGGCTAGTGATTAGCATAATCGAATTGAATTTTATTTCGTTGTGCTGTTTTTGCTTACTTTTTAAATTACTTCACCATGATATTAAAAATTCAGCCATTCACAATAATCAAAATAGATTTAAAAACAAATAATGAACTATCAAATTGTTAAGTATTTAAGTCTTAAAACTTTGCCTACATAGCTAGTGCTTGTCAATTAAGACGTGATGAGAAAACTCGAAACGATTTTAAGCAAACAATCAATAATATGAAGAGTTTACTAGACAATTTTAGCAATGCCGAACTTGAATTTTAATTCATGAAACTCCACCAAATATCTAACTTTTGAATTATATCAAGTAAATTATTATCTTTGATTAGATGTTCTTAGATCATCGGTTTTGAAATAAGAATAAAGATGCTAGTTTAACTATCACTAATTTTTTAAACTTGGCTATCATGGCGGCTGACTTTTACGGTAATTCATTGCAGACGTGTTTATCGGTTAGATTTTTTGTAACATGTGAAAGGTGTTGATCTTCTTTTTATAAAAGCAACAGTTTGTTGTATATTTGTCCTTTGATTTCTTCCTATATCACTTTACTCTATATTATTTTATTTTCTGTATATCATTGTGAAAGTGAAAGTGTCACGTTTTAGAAGCAAGCGTGTTAATAGTTTAGTCCAAAGCTAGTATTAAGGGGGCGTAGGATATGGGACTCAGATTTTCACTAACGATTATAATTTGTCGTAACAAAAATTAACTTCTCATTGTTTTAGTGAAACTTTTTCAAAGGCAATATTTAAGACAAACAATAAATTCCTTCAGGGTTCCTACAGTATTTGTAAAAAAATTCTCCCTGACTTTTCCCTGACTATTTTCCCAAGTTCCCTGACCAACTTCTCACAAAATTTCCACTATAATTTTATGGTACTATTCATGTTGAAATATTAATTTAATTACATTTATTTCGGTCTCCTCCTCCCCTACAGCCAACCTTGCCTCACCTCTCATGGAAGAATAAGAATGCAGACGTCTTGCCAATCAGTTCAGGGAAAATGATGGAAAAATAACAAAATATATCAAACCCAATCAAAAAGGAAAAGCTGAAATCCATCTGCAATTGTTTTGCAGAAAGCTAGTTTACACTTCAGGAATGGATCACAGGCTGCTCTTTTCAGTATCCCTACAGGTTTTGTTTTAGGAAGCTTTTCTTCTTTGTGAAACTTAACAACGTGGTCCCATATTTGTAATGCCTTTTGAAAGAACGTTGCATTCTCTAATCACTGCACACCACAGAACTTCAAAGGAAAAGTTGTACACCCTGTCAACTGGGTAAACAATGCTTGACGAGCTGTAGAGTCAGTGAACAGGTAGTACGTGTGACACAATAAGCAATTTATATCCCAATTGACAGGTTCCACTCCTGTTCTCAAGGAACCATGAACAACATGAAGCTCACATGTCCCCAGATTTATCAAAATACATACTTCATTGTCTGTGACAGATTTTATGTGTTCCTGAAGAAGCGTTATAAACTTTAGATTGACATTTGGGCCATCCATTGACACTTGTATAAACTTAGAGACTGGAAGAGGAGAAATACCATCAGAGAAATGCTTAAGTAATTCTTCAGCGGTGCTTCTATCGAAAAAAACACTGTCCAAGCAATGACTGACAACTTTATGATTTTCCTTGTCCCAGAATCTGAATACAATGTCTATTTGCCCTCGTTGAATAACTTTATTCAATGCCTCATCAAAACAAATTACAAAATTGTTACATGATTTTAGTTAGTCCAGTAAATTGTTATGAAAGAATGGAACAGGCCACTCGGAACACTCAGGAAACATAAACTGAAAAATTGTACTTAAATTATTGCATGAATTGAAATACATTTTATTGTCAACAACTTGCAAAGCCCAAATGACTTCCGCCATCTTTATATTATCTTTCATAACAAAAGTGTTAGGGTTTCTTCGAGCCACTACACTACTTTCACTTTTGACAACACCTTCCTTCTGAGGCTTTACAATTTCTGATGAAACTGAAGTGTGACATGAATTGTCATTTCCCTGACTTTTCTTAAGCTTCCCTGACTTTCCCTGACCATTATTTTTTCTCCTGACTTTCCCTGACCTTCCAGACCGTAGGAACCCTGTCCTTAAAAATTCTGCAATACTAATTAGATTTTGAATCAACAGAGGTGTTTTGTTTTGTAAATAAAAAGAATTTGTTAACATTACAAAATAAGTCTACCATGATTATTATTTTCTTCATTCATGATAAAATAAATACCACTTATAAAAAATCTAACCAGAACCACTGAAAAAACTGGGGGTTGTCTTGGATTCGGGTGGATAAGGTATCCTAAAAACACTCATTTTCCCCTGTTTTATACCTATAAAATAAGAAAAACTGATACTATCCATATATACGGCAGCCCTGGCATAGCGCTATCGCTAGTGTTACCATGTTGAAAATTATATTGCATGACGTGGTATTTGAGAAATTACAAAGAAATTTTGTCATTAGCATGAAAACAGTAGACTTCATATAAAAATTTGTGTTATCGCAAATGAGAATTTTGCATGTCCCTACTAATAACCTACAACATATTTAATCTTTGTAAAATTTCCATGTCGGCGACAGTTCTAGCCAAACAATTGATCTCGATTTATTACTGGTCTTAAGTTCAAGTGTTTGCATCACCTTGAACTTGTCATGAGCCTCCTGTACTCTGGTATCTGCCTCCACTCGTATCTTGTCTGCCTCCTCTTTCTGACAATGTATCCCTGCCTCAAACTGTTCCTTGAGCCTCTCTGCTTCCTGGAGCTTCTTGTCTACCTCCTGGAGCCTCTTTGAGGCACTCTCTTCTGCATCTCGGAGCTTACTTTGCAGAGAAGATTCCTTTGCCTGCAACAATAAAACACAGAGCTACATTGTGAATAGCGGCAGTAACAAGGTAATGCTAGCTCCGAGTGTTACTAATTGTATCCTAGTATGTGACTAACGGCAGTAACCAAGTAACGCTGGCTTCGAGTATTACTATCTGTATCCTACTATGTGACCAACAGCAGTAACCAAGTAACGCTAGCTCCGAGTGTTACTACCTGTATCCTACTATGTGACCAAAAGCAGTAACCAAGTAACGTTAGCTCCGAGTGCTATTTCCTGTATCCTAGTACGTGAATGACAACAGTAACCAAGTAACGCTAGTTCCGAGTGCTACTACCTCCAAGTCTTGTATTCTTGTGTTGGCTTTACTGAGAGCCTGCTCTGTCTCCTGTAGTCTCGTCTCCAGTGCTACTATCTGGTGGTGAAGTTCTAAACTTTGTTGGTTGGCCTGGTTCTCCATCTCGAGGAGAAGACACTTCCTCTCCAAGACCTCATTGTCACTCTCGTGGAGTCGGCTCGTAAGGGTGGCCAACTGCTGCTCTAGCGAGGAGACAGTGTCATGGGACAGCTGTACACACAAGGTAACACCATTAACATAACTTAGTTGTGAGCCTCAGGGACTTCTGATTTTAACAGGTTGGAGCGTGCCTTATATAATGTTTTACTTGAAATACTCTTGGACTAAAGCAATGATAAACCTACCTTGAGCTGTTCCTCCAAAGTGTGTCTGTTCCTACCTTTAGCTGTTACTCCAAAGTGTGTCTGTTCCTACCTTGAGCTGTTCCTCTATGTCGTGTCTGTTTCTACCTTGAGCTATTCCTCCAAGTAGTGGCTGTTACTACCTTGAGCTGTTCCTCCAAGTCATGTCCGTTCTTACCTTGAGCTGTTCCTCCAAGGCATGGTTGTAACTGTTTGCATCGTCCAGCCTGTCAGTGACCTCCTTGACCCCTTCCATGACCCTGGACACCTCCCCGGCCCCCACAGCTGCACTGAGTACTCCCTCGAGGGCCACTCTCATCTGGTCATTGTGACGCAGAGAGCTCTCGAGCTTTTCACGCTGACGCTGGATCTCTCGGAGCAGTTCCGCTGTGTTCACCGGTACACTCTGTAGGGAAAAAGATGATCGTCTGATAGAGTGTTGATGAATGTCAACCCATCACTGCCTAATCGAAGGTAAAGGTCATATACGACTGCCAATGCCTAATGAAGTAAGATAACTGACCTGTACACTGGTGGATTTGTCCATCATAGGAGGTCCCTCACTAGTGTTCACACTGGTTTCCCTTGTGAGAGGACGTGTCTGTTGCGATGCCCACTGATGAAACACACTTAGCTCAGACTTGAGGGCATCATTGATCTGTTCAAGACCGCGCACCTTGGTCACCAGTCTTCTCACGTCCCCTTCCGCGCGACTGCGATAACCTGGGACAGAAAACAACACAATGGCTGGTTCAGAGTTTTCAAAACCGTGGTAAGAGTCACTAAACATATTTTATTGATAAATCTGATACAAAAGTCATTGTAGATTCAGACTTGATTTTGTGGTATTTTAAAATCATTTCTTTCCCTCTGTAACGGCTTTGTTTAGATTATGACTAGAAATTTGTTATAATTTGGAACACAAATTTTATACTTGGAAACATATACCCCTCTTTGACCACCAACACTGAATGGAAGCCTAATAGATTGTTAAGAGCCGAGGTTAATATGTATAAGGGTGTTTCCTGAATTAAGTGAACAATATTTCATGACTCTTTCATTAGATACACATAAATATTCATGGCATGACATCAAGATCTCAATGAAAAGACTGTACAAAACTTAACCCCCCAGAAACCTGCCACACCACAGTTTTAGCTACTTCCGAAGTTCCACAAGGGAACATTCCCTCCTCCAGGCCGACCAATTGTATCAGGATGTGGCTCACACACAGAACGCATATCAGCACTTGTGGACTCACACTTTCAGCCTCTGGTCAAGAATCTACCATCTTACATCAAAGACACAAATCATTTTCTAGAACGACTTCACACACTGGCCACTCCTCTTCCACAGTATGCCATCTTGGTCTCATTTGATGTTACATCACTCTACACCAATATCCCACATATCGACGGACTTACAGCAATAGAGGAATATCTCAACACACGTCCTTCTGGTACCAGACCCACTACCGCATTCCTGATAAAACTATCAAATTTCATTTTGTAAAAAAAAATTCTTCAGATTTCTGGACAAAATCTACCTACAAATTAAAGGTACTGCCATGGGAACGCGCATGGCCCCCTCATATGCAAACTTGTATATGGGTTGACTGGAACATATGTTCCTGGGCAGACAACCGCTACAGCCCTTTGTTGGTTCAAATACATCGCTGACATCTTTATGATCTGGACCAACACTACTCAGCAACTTAAGTCCTTCCTGGCAGACCTCAACAAATTTTCACCACTAAGATTTACCTGGAAAATATCCACTTCCAGCATTACTTTACTGGATGTACACATCACACTCCATCAGGGACACCTGAAAACAACAGTGCACAACAAGGAAACCAACCAGCAACAATACCTTATTTATGACAGCTGCCACCCAATGAGCATAAAAGAGATCACTCCCTCATAGCCTAGCCATTAGAGCCAAAAGAATTTTCTCTGACCACAATGACCTTTTTACAATACAATAAAAAACTGCAACATGCTTTTATGAACAGAGGCTACCCCAAAGCACTGGTGTGTAGTCAAATAGACAAAGCTCAAAATAGCGGGCCCACAACATCAACAGGAACAAACATCATCCCTCTGGTCAATACATACCACCCTGGACTCCACAAACTCAACAATCTCTTGAAAACAGATTTCCCCATACTGCAATCCTCCACCACAACACAACATATCTTCAAGGAACCTCCAAAAGTAGCCTATAAACAACCAGCCAATCTAAGCAAATTACTTGTAAAAACCAACCTGCCAGACCCCACGATTCAACCCGAACCCAAACAGACATCAGGTTCATTTCCCTCCTGTAAAACCTGCACCATACATAAACCAACAAATTCATTCTCCAGCAATATAACTAATAAATTATTCTATAAAAGGCCACCATACTTGTGATTCTGAAAACCTCATCTACCAACTGGAGGCTCAGATGCTGAAACCCATAATCTGGACTATAATCACTGTTACACAACCAAGGTGGTCAAATCCCTGGGCAAAGAAATATGCAACCCTTCCCAACTAAGAATATGGGAACTGGTCCATCAATATATGATCAAATCCAGACAAGCACCTAACCTCAACCTTAGGTAATTCCTCTCCTTCCTACCAGCACACTTATTATTGCATTCAATGTCACAATAATAATACATTACATAACACAATTTTTAGTTTTTATATATATCTATTTATTCAAAGTGCTGCCATCTATACAGTGATATCATAACTGAAAAACAGTCAGCTGTGGACAGTCAACCTTGCAGTTCAACCAAGCATCAGTCTACTCTCTTGGCCTGATGAAATTGTCTGTGACAGTGAAAGTTTGTCCTTAAAAATGTGTTTGTATGTTTTTTAGTGTTCTATCTAAACAATTTCTACTCCAATATCACCAAGGTAAGTGTGCTGGCTATCCCTCCTAATTTAAACCATGATTTAGCCTAGTGCTCTATTCCAAATAACCTTAATATTTATTTTAAGTGTAAAACCTTGAAAGGGTGGGGAAGGAGCGAGTGGGTACATGAAGTGTGTCAAGATAAAAACTCTTGAGGGGGAATATCATTGTTTGTTTCCTGTGCTAAGGAGACGATGAGTCACTACAAGGATGTCAACCGCCAGCTTTGATTATATTCTCAGTAAAGTCCTGGATGTTTTGGAGAAACAAACTACAAATAAGAGAAAACCTGAAGCCTGGCAAATACTTGGGCAATCAGGTGCCCAATATCCATCTTGTCGTGTAGAATCTCTTTTGAAAACTAACTATGTAAGTTACTTAATTCTAAAGTCAGGTCGCTTCCTGTCTGTAGTGACTCATAAGCTATGTATGATGTCCTCTACGTGTCATCACACTTCATGTCACTACCTGTGTGATCTAACCCTAAGAAAGAATGCCCCCCACGCCTGCATGTCCTTGACACTTTCATAATTGTCCCCTTTTGCATTCTTTCTTACTCATTTTATTTTCTGTCTTGTAAATTTAAGTTAATTTTGATCAAAGGAATAAAAAAGTATAAGATTCTCAGCTGCACAATGAACTAGGCTCACAAAAATTCATGATCTGAAAGCTAATTTAATCACTTTCATAACCAAAATCTCATTTAATGATTTTCCCCTAACTGGTAGACACCCTAACAAGATTATCATCAGGGCCCGGATTTTAATGGCACGTTTTTCTTGGTACATCCCAAACAATGTTTATGTGCACAACAAATTATTCTCCAATCATTCGAGTACCTGGCTTTGTGGCAGTTTCCTGGGCTGTTTCTTCCTCGCTCTCCGAGGACTGGGTCACCTCCTGCAGGGACCTCCTTCTCAGCACTCCAGTCGTCTCTTCGGGCAGGCCAATCCTGGCCAAGGATACGTTGCGATCTGGCTCGGACCAAGCTTCCGACTCGGAGTAGGTCACTTCCTGCAAAAAGCCAACAAATATTAGTCATCAGAAGGTTGATATCCTGCGTCATGGAGGAATCTTCAAGGAGAGAGGTCGACAACCACTAGTGAATCGCAATTGAATAATAGATCTTGCAGAAATTTTCAGTTGATCTTATAAGGAAACTACAGTCATTAAAAGTCGATCTTTGAGTCTTTTAAACACATAGATATATCAGCTACTTTCAAATAATATTCAAGTGTGAACAAAATAGACTTGTTTGTCAGAATCAGTATTAATATAAGAAAATTAAATAGTTTGATATGAAACTATGCATTTTATTTTTAAAAAAATCCTATAAAGGTGGTAACCAAGTATATGAGAAAATTTAAAATTTAACAAATAAATATAAGATGTGTGAAGAGAAAAAGTAGCATAGAGTAAAAATGGGTGAGTGCGGAACCTTAGGTAAGTTTATGAGTTAACTGGGGCTGAAAAAAGGTTGCTGACCCCTGTTCTAACGCATTCCCTTCTTGCAACAGTATTGTTGCTACTGTGAGTACCAGAAGGAAGCGTTTATGAACACATCATAATATTTCACCCACTAAGATAATAAAAAAATCACTTGAAATCAATGCACACTATGCTCAAAATGAACACATCACTTAAAAAGTTTGTATTAGCCTTTTGCTTCATTATAGCTGCTTCCATTTTCCTTATCCCACTGTGTATTTTCCGTAACATCGACATGTCGGATAGGAGCGTGTCATTTTCCTGTGTCAGATAACTAAGCAGGTTATGAGTCCATTCCAGTGCAGTCCCCTTTGCATAAACTATTTGCACCTCATGCCATTATCTCTTCTCTAAGGATTTACTGAGTACAACAATCGGTAGCCCTGTATTCTCTATCAACGCGGCGTTTAAAAAAAAAGTATCCCCTGCTTTTGGTGATGTTGCTGTTATGCCGCAAAGCGTATAGTCGAGAGTTTACTGTATTTGTGATTTCTTTCAAATGCTATAAAACAATTTTTATTTGAAAATTTATAAATCATAATTAATTTTTTTAAGCCAGAATTTTAAAGATTTATAAAGCATAATAAAGTTGTCTATGTATAGTATACCTTGAGTTTCTTATTAAGAACCATTGTAGTGTAATTCATTCAGGAACAATGGTCTTCCCAGCAGTTCTTCATGAGAAACTCAAGGTATAGTTCCACAGGGTTGGAGGGGTACAGTTCCAAAGGGATTAGAGGGGTAGTACCTGCAACAAGTTCTGCTGGATCGTAGCCAAGGCCACAGCGCTGGCGCTTGAACTCCGGCGGATCTTTGCACTCCTGCCAGTCCCAATTTGCTTGCTGGTAGTTCTACAATCTCCCACCTTGACAAGAGTTGCGTCATCAGTCTGTTTGAAGGATCCGCTAACTCTTGGCGGCTTGCTACCAGCGGTACCGTCCATCTGGCTGTTGTAGAAGGTCATGGAAGTCACCTGGTTCATCTCTCCGTCCCTCTGTTTCAGCTCCTGTTTCAAGGTCTCCACCTCGGCGCGCAGCCGAGCTATTGTCTGGGTCTGCTCGCCCTCCTCGTCCGCGGCTGCCAGCAGCTCGAGTAAGCTAACATTCACTTCACTCATCGACGTCAGGCAGCTCGAAACCGAGTGTGTGGCGTCCCCTGCTGACATGGCCGCTCCAAACGAGGCACTGACAGACCGCGACAGTTCCATACTGTTCTCGACGGCGCGTTCGATGAGTCGGCGTTTTTTACCCCCTGCAGGAACGGAGGTCAGCAGTGACGCAAGGAAGCGCGCCAATTCTTCCAACCTGCGTGTCAAATGAGTGCAAACCTCTCCAGCTTCTCGCCTCCACATTTCAGCGCGGTCTGCCTCTTCACGGGCAGCTGCCACTTCATTGCGCAGTGTTGCCACCACGACACTGTCATTGTCTCTCTCAGGTGTGTGGCGCAGTTTCTCCTTGAGTTCTTCCACCTGCAGCATACAGAGATACTGTTACTAGGTCATATATTAACTAACAAAATTAAGACACAAGAGTATCTTTGTGTTAGCATTATTAATCATGGTGTAGTTGATGACCTTGCGATTGAGGTAGTTCCTCTCGTCCCGCAGACTTCCCACCTCCCCGCCAGCAAGCTCTCCAAGGTAAACTGTGCCTGTCAGGTTGAGGTGCTGGCCCAGTTCCGACACCTTGCTCTGGAGCATCTTCAACTGGAAGTCTCGAGCGGTCACCTCCTGTTGCAGCGAGAAAATTTCCAGCTCCTTCCTCTCACCCAAAGTGGTAAGACGAGCCTGCAGCTTCTCAATCTCTCGATTCTTGTTCCAAAGTTCCTTATTCACCAGCTCCTAGGAAAACGCCAACCAGCTTTTAGGCTAGCAAACTTTACAGGTTTCGAAACAAAGTTAGAAAATTACATTTAGATAGAGATTAATATTTTCTGGTAAATATGTCATATGTGAGAATTCCAGGTGAAGGGGATGTATTCATCAAGTCTTTGACTATAATGATGGAGTATTAACACCTCTGGTCTACAGCAGACTCAATGTTAGTGACACACTCAACCACCGAGTGCTGTAATCAATACGTGAGTGTGAGAAGAAAACTGGAATATTTGTAGTTGCTTTATTGCGATTCAACAACCAATAATATTTCTGGTAATAACATATTTGTGGGAGATTAAACTGAATTCAGAAACTTAAGCTATCTTGAGTGCATCCGTTCTGTTTTAGTAGCTGAAATTATTTCCATAAAAAACTGGAAGAGTTAATGACAAATTTTTCAGAAAAAGTCGAAGGAACATTTTTTGCCAAAATTTCCACCTCACATCTTTACTTTTAGAGCTATCGGTTCATAGGATTTTAAGTGCGCAATATTGGCCTTTAGTCTGTTGTGAACATTATTAGCATACCTGCAAGTTGTGTGTCTTCCGGCGCAGCTCCAAGCTCAGTCTCTCTATCTCAGTGTCCTTGTCTTGCAACTTCTGCCCCTCCTCAGTCTTCTCTGTTTGGCTCTCTTGGTGCTTCTTCTCCGCGGTGGCCCTCTCCTCGCGAAGACTCATCACCTCCTCACGAAGCCCCCGCACCTCCTCTTCAAGCTCTGTGATCCTGTTATCCTGCCCCTGCAAGGTGGCTGTGGCCGAGCTCAACTTCTCCTCAGCCTCCGCCAGTTGAGACTCCTTCTGTTTGAGACTCTCCAGCAGCCCCTGGAACGTGATGGACCGAGTGTTGGTACAAGAAACTACCCAGAAGGAGAAGGGGGGAGAGAGAGAGGGTAGTGTGTGGCTCACCTGCACTTGTTTCTCCATCTCTAGAGATATGCTGTCCCGGTCCTTGGTCAGTTCTAGCAGTTTCTTGTCCTTACTCTCCACCTCTGCCCACAGTCGCTGCAAGACACAAACAATCGGACTTGAGACAAAAACTATCGAAACATCTTAACAAGATTTGTTCTCAAAGTTACTGGGACCTAGCTTGGCTCTCAAGTTACTGGGCCAAGCCGAATAACATGTGCTGTAACATATTATTCCTAAACATTTGAGCTTTATGAGAGAATACCCAAATATGGGGCCCTATTCATCTCATTACAGGTGCAAGGCTGTTCTGAAAACATTCAGGATGTGTGTGGGGTGGATAATAACTATACAATTAATGTATAAATTAACAGGAATGTATTGTATTGAAACAGTTTGTAGCTCCCAAGCAGGGCCAGAGTAAGGCTGACTTAAAACTTGTGCTCCAGTTGTTTTCTGTATGATATAAAAAAACTGCACCACCTTGTGTGACCAATAATAATAATAATGATAATGATAAAAAAGTGATAAATAAATCAAAAACAAGTTTTGAACTCCCCTCTCCCTTCAATCAATGTGTGCAAAATAATTATCCCTTCTTCCCTTCCTCTAAATATTTTCAGAAGCTTTTAATTAAATATTCAAGTAATTTTC
Source organism: Timema bartmani (assembly GCA_902151455.1). Classification (NCBI taxonomy): domain Eukaryota; kingdom Metazoa; phylum Arthropoda; class Insecta; order Phasmatodea; family Timematidae; genus Timema; species Timema bartmani. The sequence continues at coordinate 53,987 of CABFWB010002925.1, read as the reverse complement.
TGACAAAGCAACCCCAAATATCATAAAACCATAGTAGTGACAATATTATTAATCAATCTTTTTTTAAAATGATTATTAGATAGTAAATATATATTTTTTAAATTGTTACTAGACACAATATTTATGTGTTACCGTATTTCTTCAATTCTTAGACACACGTTTCCCCCATTTAAACTTTTCTAAAAACAGGGAGTGGTGCGTCTTAGAACAGCAGTTATTTTTCTACCAACACTCTTGATGGCTCTGAATATGATATATCATGGGATAGTGGTGATAAACACGGCTCAGAAGAATCAGACTGATAGTGATTCAGAAGTAAGTGATGACTAACATACCTACTGATAAACAAGGTAGACTTACTATTGTTAATAAATTGAATTCTGTAATAAAAAATCATTCTTAAATAGGGGATATTTTTATTTTATTCGAATCAAAGCTTTTTTTGCATATTGATGGTATTGAAAAATTAAGGTATGTCTTAGAATCGACGGTGTCTTAGATTCAAAGAAATATGATATTTCTTTATTTATAAATAATAATCAGCTTATTTAGTTTAAATAATTATTATTTTTGTAAAACCTAAAATGATTACATCTTGTTGGAATGTGCTCTGCTGCCAAGCAACGTGTATGTAGCTCGAGGTATTCGTCTCAGCAGACCTAGGTGGGTGCAATTCCTTAAAGAGAAGAAGGTTTCCCACTTTTCTGTCTTTTAAGTTGGGGAAGGAAGAAGAGATGGAACAGTTGGAATGGTCGAAGTATCTAGGGAGCATTATCAACAACTGTTCAATAGGAATAAGATCGAGAACAGATATGTTTGGGGTGTGATGATGTATGGTGCAGACACATGAACATTAGGGAAAGATGATCATAGAAGCGCTGGATTTGGAGGAGAATGAAAGGAGTAATCTGGGAGGAAATAATTAGAAACAAAGAAGTGCTGAGAAGAATTGGAGAAAAGGGACAAATAATATAAAAATCAAAGAAAGAGAGATGAATCGGCAAGACCAGAGCTTCTCAAAGTGGAGTCTGCAGGTTTATCCAGGGGGTCCGTGAGGTCGTTCAGAGAATCCGTAACATACCTTTTTTATATCTTATAAAGTGTTTTATAAAGGTAAATCACTGATATAATTATATACTAAACACATCGGAGATACCTTTCCAAAACCTTGAGAGAAAGTGAGGCTGAAAAATGGGGGTTGGTCACGCCCCTTGTGCCCACACCTTTGAGGAGAGCATTTGGGCATTCACTTTTATTTTAGTTAGCTTGTCAGCCAGCACAAGGCGCTTTCAGAAAAAGCACTAAAACATTTTAAGGCTTTTCTGCTTTTTTTTGGTATAAAAATATGAATGAAACTGGCTTAGTGTGAAAATTAGACTTAAGGAGATGGTCAGTAAAATTGGTCCAGATTTCAATAATATTTTAAAGTTACACAAGCAGTTCCATTTCTCACATGAATAATCCGTGATTATAAATGTACAAATATAATACACCTTTTTTATTTTCATTATTTTTACAACCAAAAGAATTATTATGACTAATTCATCACTATAATATACTATAAATTTATGAATATAATTTTTTTTAAATAATTTAAGGGATCCTTGAATCAGCTGTTCCCTGGCGACTAAGAAGCTTGAGAACCAATGACTTAGGGGAGAAAGGAATGCCTGCTGAATACTGTGAGTGAAGGAATGATGAATGGAAACAGAGAAAGAAGATACCAGAAGCTGGATTCAAACAAGGTTGGAGGGAGATACTAAACCACCAGGCTCAAGAAACTTGGAGGAGGATCATAACTGAACCTACCAAGAGGCAGAATTACACCTGATGATGGTGAAGAGAGAGAGAGGAAGGATTATTGGAAGAGGAAGTGAGTTCTTCCTTGCAACACTCGTCTCATGTTAGGACAATCCAAGGGGTGGCAGCCATATCAGTTTTAAAACTTTTAGGCATATGTCTTAGTTCCTATTTTTCTAAATTATGAGTCTTTAACTTTAATATAAATTCTGCAATTCAGATTTTCTCAATATTTACTTATGTTATTTATTTATTGTGTCGTGGTTGGGTTAAAAAAAGATCAGGGGTGTCCAACCTTTCCCTAACTGAGGGCCAAATAAGTTCTTGGGGAATTGGTCATACATGAGATTTGTATGACCTAATAAAAACATGAACAAATAATTATTTATTTTTAGTCAGACAGCTGAGGTCAGTCAGTAACATGTCTTTCTACTGAGGTAAGGGTTCCGGGTTCGATTTCTGGCATGGCTGAAAAATATGTCATTGGTGAAATATAGGTTTATTCTTTCACAGTGATGAATTAACGGCCATAAGACTGGATGTTGTGCTTGTCCTAGTCTTAAGTGAGATTATAAGACGTATGAAGCTACAAGCCTAGCCAGCCGGTAGTGGAAAATATGGGCCTATGGCTTCAATAAAAAACTGACCACAGGCTGGAAACAATAATGGACTTAGAAAAAAAAAAGTTTAAATGTAAACTATCTCTGTCAAGTTGTAACGGACAAACGATAAAACCACACCATGTACTCTCATTTACACAAAATTAATAATTTAATAGTATTTAATTATATCAATATCATTGAAGGTTATGAAATATAAAAGAGAGGGGAAAGTCCGTAGGGACAGTAAAAAAACCCAGCGAAACAAAATATTCTTAAGCTGAATGTCGCTAGAAGATATTTAAAGTTGTTCTCTCCTTTAAATTCCTGACTCGCAGAAAAATCAATGCACTTTCCTGGAGCACAAAATTCAAGCATAATTCCTGGTTTTACCGATCAGTGGCCATCCTGATAAATACTTAAATCTACATACAGGGAAGGAGTAATTATTCAAATAGCTCAGTGGCTAGGGGAGGTAATATTTTTACTATAGTTTGAACCTGCTCCAGGTTGTGTTTATTATTTTAAATATTTTATGATAATGGAAATTGATAAAACTAAAGAAAAAGGAAAAAATAAGAATAAATTTAATGAAGAAAGCCCACCTAGGGAAAGAGGAAAAATGTGGGAAAAATCCAATGCACAAAGGTGACATCTTCATTTCTTCTGTCTTCTACAGTAGAAGTAGTAACACACACATTTTAACATAAGTAGCATTGTTTCCTTTATCAAACACAAATAAAGAAAGAAAGAAGAATATGTCAAGTGTACTCTCTTCCTTCTTTCTTTATTTGTGTTTGATAAAGGAAACAATGTCAAAATATTATTCTATTTGTGTTAAAATGTGTGTGTTACTACTTCTACTGTAGAAGACAGAAGAAAGGAAGAGGATATCACCTTTGTGCATTGGATTCTTCCCACATTTTCCCGCTTTCCCTATGTGTGCTTTCTTAGTTAAATTTACTCTTGTTAGTTTATTTCTCCTTTTTCTTTGGTTTTATCGATTTCCATTACTATACAATTATTTAGCCATTGGGCCACCTCATTGTTAAACATTTTAAATATTTGTTATTCCAGGACACTTGGTGTGAAACAAACAACAAAATATGTCCCAAGATTTAATATTGAATATACAAAGCCTTAGCTTGGTCAGTAGCGTGTTCGCATACTGAACTAAAGGTCCCGGGGTTGATTCCTGGCATGGCCAAAAAGTTTATCATTGGTGAAATCAGGGCTTCCTCTTTCACAATGATGAATTAATGGCCGGGGGCTGGGTGTTGTGTCTGTTATGGGATTAAGTTTTTTTTTATTATTTTATTTAGTATGTCTTTGTGTGTTTATTCTTTCCATATTTTTTTCTCTTTCCCTCGGTGAACTCTCTTCTCTCAATCTTCACTCATTAGTTTATCTTTTACCCGCTTTGATGGTCAAACGGTCTAAGGCGTCACTTTCATAATAGACCATATTGCTAATGATGGGAAGATCTGGGTTCGAATCTCGATCGGGTGTAGCTTTTTAAAAAAAATTTATTTCCACTCTCAGTCCATTGAAATGCGTGTACACTTTATCTAAATTCAACCAAGTAGTGAGACGTAGTGACAAAAACTATATAGATATTTTCCTTGTTTCCAATTGTTGGGGTTATAATAGACAATTTATGAAAAATATTAGGGGAGAGTCGTATAGTATCGGACAGATCATATTTCATTAAACTACCGTTAGCTAGAGAACCCTCTCAGGTATAATATTACTCCTCTTGCTTGCAGCCAAAGACAACCGTTAGTTGAAGGTGTGCCCTTGAGTCGTATAGGTCCCACAACTGTTTGTGTAGTTTATGTACTTTGTTTCTTTGTTCCAACTACATTTTCAAGACTTCTCATTCTCACACGGTAATAACAATTAATTTGTTTATTGGATATAAGGTAAAGGGTAAACTCATGAATAAGTTATATTGATTTGGTCAACAAAGAAAATATTATTATAATTACTCCCATTATTTTATTGCCATACAGATCGGCTAGTATCGGAAAAGTGGTTTTTGTCCAGTACCGGACAAACTAAGGGATGCCACAAAGTTTTTATCAACATTGACAACAAATAAAGCTCAAGCTACAAATAAAACACTTAATTTTAGGTTAGGTAAGATTACTCAGATTAGGTATATCTTCATAGAACTTTTTCTTTCAGGTAACAAATTTTGGAATTTTACACTATGCCTAAATTAAAGAAAAAGGAAAAAGTAGGCATACATGGGAAGTGGCAAGAGGAAAACATGAAATTAGCTGTAGAAAAAGTTTTAAGTAACACTATGACAGTGAGACAGGCGGCAAATACATATGCTGTTCCTAAAAGCTCCTTATGAGACATAGTAGCAAAGTTAAAATTAGGAAATGAAGTAAAAATAGGTCCTGACATGGGGCGATTCAAACCTACTTTTGCAGAAAATTTTGAAGAAGAACTTGTAATACACATTAAAGACCTTGATAACGGTTTGATGCCACTTATTCGTAAGGAAATTGGGAAGTTGGCTTTCGATGTGGCTGAAGCCTTGAAACTTGATCAACGCTTCAACAAGGAAAAGAAGTGTGCTGGTAAGGACTTCTACTTTGATTTTATGAAACAACACCCTGAAATCACATTAAGAGCCGCTGAATCTACTAGCATGCAACAAGCAGTTGGTTTCAACAAACCTCAGGTTTCTAGATTTTTTGACAAATTTAATCAACTTCAAAGTAAATATTCCTTTTCTGCATGCACTTTTCAATGCAGATGAAACAGGAGGTACGTGTGTTCATTCAAATGACTCTAAAGTTATGTCCATAAAGGGGGAAAGAGGTAATGCAGCCACTGCGCTGCTTTGCGTAAATGCTTCTGGAGACCAATTTATCCCTCCTCTCTTTATATTTCCTAGGCAGAGGATGAACAACCACCTCATGATTGGTGCACCCCCTTGAAATTTATTTGCAGCTCAAACTAGTGGATGGATAACTGGTGAGATTTTTCTGAAGTGGCAAGAGTTCGTCAAATGTGTCCATCCTACTAAACATGAACCTGTGCTCATTTCAGATGGTCACTGCACCTACAAGGAGCTTGACGTGATTCTGTTTGCACATCAACACAATGTTCATATATTAAGTTTGCCCTCCCACATGACAGACAAATTACAACCACTTGATAGGACCATAATGAAGCCCTTTAAAAATTCATATAATGAGGCTTGTGCTATTTGGATGTGACAGAATCCTTTTTCCAGGACAACAGATTATGATGTAGTTGGATAAGGAAGCTATGCTTTTACCAAAATTTGCCGAATTGATATAGCTAAAAAAGGGTTTGAAAGTACAGGTATGCATCCAAATAATCCAAACATATTCACATATTTGGACTATTTGACACCCCAAGGACTAGATATTCCTGACTCTGTCTATGAAGAATTAGAGCTATTGAAACATGATCCAGGAAATCTACAATCAACATCTCCTAAGACTCCACTCACATCAAATTATGAACAGGAAAATTCACAACCAACATTTGATCTCCAAGAGCCTCAACTTCTGTATCCCCACAACCTCCAATTCCACAGTTATTTACTTCCATGACTTCACAAGAATCAACTTCAACAGCACCAACTTCAACATCAAAGACTCCACAGTCATCAAATCCTTCAACTGGATTTTTCCACACCATAATCACACAAGTGTCACCAGCGCCTGTAGATGCAGAACGCAGGTTAAATGTTAGAAGAAGACATGGTGCTAAGGGCGAAATACTAACATCAAGTCCTTATAAAGCTTAGTTAGAAGAAAAACCATTCACGAAAATGGAGAAATAAAAAACTAAGTTGCAAATCACTACAAAAAAATAAAACCCCATCAAAATAACAGAAAAAGTTAACAAAACTTTGGCACAACTTACGAGCGAACAAGTTGAAGATAAAACCGACTGCATAATATGCAGAGAAAATTTTGACAAGGATTGGATAAAGGGCGACTTTTGCCAAGGGTGGGCGAACGAGAATTGTGCCAATATAGAATTAAATCCCTCTTTTTATAAATGTGATTCTTGTGAAAAAGCATCTTAAGACAATAAGAGAGGTTTGGTGTCCAAGTTTGATTAAAAAATTGTAATATTGTATTATGTCCGATACTACCCGACAGTACTTTTTAAAACTGAACTAAGCATTTTTTAAAATGATTTTAGAAAGAAGAATATTTTCTACAAGCTATGTTAATACAGCAGGTATATAAATACATATGTAATCTTAATATTGACATGTCATTTATCTCAATTCACTTAATAAAATTATAAATTAAATTTAAAAACCTTAAGTGTCCGTTACTACCCGATTCTCCCCTATATTATTGAGAGGTTACAATTGTTTTTTGTTTGTTTTATTGGGAACACAAGCCTTGTTATTGGTCTCATTTGTCTGAATACTTTTATATGCAAGCCTTGGAGCCCTGACATGTTTTACAATAATTTATTTCTAGTTTTTAGCAGAGATGTAAGAGAAAGATTCATTGGAAAGTTTCAAATTGTAAGAGGCCCAGGAAAGCGCCAGTGGTTCATGGAGGGAGGAGGGGATGAAGCTTGCAGGTCCTGTATGATAATGATTTATAAATAATATTACATTTAAAAGAAGGTAAAGGAAAAAATAGATGGAAACCATATAAAAGGGACCAAACACAATATGGCTCTCACAATGAAAAGAAGAACACAGTTCACTGGACAAAGAGGTAATAGCGGCATCTAGAATAAAATCGACCGCTACCGCCCAATCTAACCTAGGTTTCATTTGATCCAAACTCATTAGGGAGGAGTGTGGAACGCTCAACGCAACTTCATAAAATAAAAAAATAAAAAAATAAAAAGGAGGAAAAGGAAATTTGTAAAGAATAATAAGAGTAACAATAACGAACACAGGAGAGATGCAGGTGTTATATCTAGAGATGAGAGAGTAACAATAAAGAACACAGGAGAGATGCAGGTGTTATATCTAGAGACGATAGAGTAACAATAAAGAACACAGGAGAGATGCAAGTGTTTTATTCAAGTGCTTGTGTTACAGTCAGTTACAGTTCTCGAAGAGAGCAGAATGAGTGTGAGTGTCGGTTTCTCCGCGTCAGGGTGTCAATAACAGAGAGAATAAACTGAAAAACAAACGGGAGATAAAGGTGATGAGATGGACAAGAGCAGGAGTTGGGGCAACGGGCCCCACTGACACAACAGACAAGCCACATGTTCACTGGCAAGGAGTGACACATTGTCGCAAACTTTATTTGCATTTGAGCATTGAAATGTATTCACCTTGGACAGCTTTTATTTTATACAACCAGGCACATCATCACTTAAGTATTGGTAGTTTTGTTTGTTAATATGTAAACTTTTATTCTAGTATTCCTTTTAATGTGTGGATTAAAATATATACTGAAGCTAGCTACTGCCCCACCCTGTGGGAAAATCTGTCAGGATAGCTTAGTGGATTGGGTCAGGTGGCATCAAAAAATTGTGTGAGTTTACTCATAGTTGTTTACTGAATATAGGAATTAATTAGAATAAACAGGGTGTGATGTAGTTGAGCCAGTTAAGAGTTATTTGAGAAAGGTCCTCGCTACTGTCAGTGTTCTAACATTCAGCAGTCAACTTTCTGACCTAGCCTTGATGTTACTTACATCTCTAACTTGTCGCTATGTCTCACATCGCGACTATACTTCAACTCGAGGGTCACTAGGCTTTAGAGAGGTGGGGGGTGGGGGAAAGAGAGAGAGTACCTCCCCCTTGTAATGCAGGGACTCCGCACCAGGAATATTCTTCAAGACTGACCATCGACCAGGCAGCGGCAGTATGCAATACCCTAGAAGACGAAGCCCTTAATCTGACCCTTCAGTCCTCCCTCTCGGTATGGTCAAAACTCAGGGTTTATATATCCATCATATAGGTTCTTTCCCTCTCTTGAGTTGGTCAAAATTTACTTATAGTTGATTTGCAAGATGGCATAGCACCATTTAACAATGACAACAAATTTTACCTCTGACAAGATGTGTATTAATCACAACTTGTGAATGTGAGGAATGCCAGGCCTCTACCGTGGTTCGGATTCCACGTTAAACTGTAGGTCCTCCATTTCATCTCACAATCACCCTACCATTGCACATTAGCGTAAGTGCATATAACCCGAACGGGTAGTAAGACGCGGTGCTAATAATAATAATAACAACAAATTTTACATGCATGTGTGACTGCTGATGTAGGATAACTGACAATAGCTTGGATTACATCAAAATTTTGTAAGACAAAGGTACAAAATAATGACAATACAAATTAATATAGGAACTATTTATATTGTATTATATTTGGAAAGAGGTACAAGAAAGGTGGATAGAAACACATAAAAGTGAACAATACAATATGGTTTTACAGTGAAAATAAGAATACTTTACTCTCCTGCCGCTGGACGAGGTAATGGTTGCCTCTTGAAGAAAATCAATCATTACCACCAAATTCCCCGACCTAAGTTTCCTTCTATCGGAACTCATCAGGAGGGAGTGTGAAACGTGCAACGCAACTATCTAAAAGAGTAAACCAAAAAAACACAAAAGGAAGATAAAGGAAATTTGTAAAAGAATTTCAAATTACACATTTCCCCTGTCTACATTTTGTGTTTTTTGGTTTACTCTTTTATGAAGTTGTGTTGCGCGTTTCACACTCCTCCCTGATGAGTTCCGATAGAATGAAACCTAGGTCGGGGAATTGGGCGGTAACGATCAATTTTCTTTCAGAGGCAGCCATTACCTATAAATAATTGGATAGTGATTTTTTTAAATATTTTTATTTAGTCCCTTTCTAAGATAATTATTTTAATTAAATAAAAAATTTAACATCAAAAATATGTTATATTGAATGTTTTTGAACTTATGATATTTATAACTTCCATTAATTAATATGCTTGACTACAAAACTAGCACTAGTTTAGTTACTATTTAGCTATAGAATTATGTTGGCTAACTTGTGCTAATTAACATGGAAATAAATATTTTACCAAACTTACCACATTTAAATAAAAAAAGCAATTACCATTGCAGTAGAAATATGGACATTGAATGAAAGAGAGACTAGGAAATTGGAGGCCATGGGAATGAAGTTTGTGAGGAGCATGTTAGTTGTCACAAGGAGAAACAAGATTAGGAATGAAGTTATCTGGGAAAGTGGGGGTACAAGAAGTACAAGAGATAGTAGAGGAAGCAAGACTGAGATTATCTGGGCATGTAATAAGAATGAAAATAAATGGTACGGTACTCCGCACGTACTTTCTCACTCCATTGTTTAAAAATTGAGATATTTACTCAAAACTTGTAACATATGTGAAACAAAATAATATACCCTAACAAACTCGAGTGTTATTGTGTTATACTTACGTTCAACATTTTTTGACTCCCGGATTTAAATTTTATGATTTTCTTTAAAAATAAATTAAAGTTCTCACTAGTATATTTGGACTACAAAAAA
>CABFWB010002925.1:20984-44060 GCA_902151455.1 Timema bartmani | reverse complement strand
AAAAAAAAAAAAAAAAGATTGATATTGGGTCCACAAGGGTCAATATTTCATATTAAAATTTTAACTTCTGGTTAAAATTTTTGGCATTTTATTAGGGGTTGCACATCTTATGGTTATCTCATTTTTATTAAAGTCCTCATTTATAAATATAGACGAATAAAAAAGGTGAATATTGAATAATGAGTCTAAAATGATAGAGATAGATCATTGCTGTACAAATATTTCCCCTAAGAGGTTAAAGAAAAAAGAACATACACTTTTTGAGAGACTTACTTATTTACTTACTCTATGGAATTAGAGAATTATTGCGTTAAAACTTAAGTAGTATCTCTGTACAACTAAAGCTCACAAAATTGTATCAATATATTTACCAATATCTCCAAAACTATTGGTTTTATATGGATATATTTCAAATAAAAGTTTTTTTATTTTTAATTGTACTACAATTTTGCAATGATACGTTATTTAGTATCTTAAATAGTTGCGTAGATAAGGAAATTTCCGCTTCTCTAAGCTACCCTAAAAATAATTGTCATAGAAAAATGAAAATAACCATTTTGTTTATAATCTTAATCAACACCTAGATACGAATTTTAATCAAAATCGTTATAGCTGATTAAAGAAAATGTATTTTTTTTCTCCTCTTTTTGCCCTTTATTAAAATACTCTTAATTTTAGGGTTAAACAGACACACAGACCGACAGCATTGCAAAAACCACTTTTTAGGGTTCAGGAGGTCATGAAACGTCGACATCCATCAACATCTCGAGTAAGATTTTTTTTACGGTCGTAATACTTGACTTTTAGTGTTCGAAAAGTTAAAAAATATATATATGTGTGTTTAGCTTGAAACTTATTGGTTTTATAAAAATATGTTTCAAATAAAATATTTATATTATAAATAGACATACATATTTGCAATGATAAGAAATTTTATATCTCAAATAGTTTTGGAGATGTGATTAAAAAAATGAGATATTTACGCATCAGACCGGAACCCTTAAAGTCATTTTGCCGAAAAAATGAGAGTAGCCATTTTGTTTATAATACTTATCAATGCTTAGAAATGAAATTTAATCAAAATCGTTAGAGCCAATTTTGAGAAAATTGATTTTTTTCTCTTTTTTTCCTCCAATAAACTACCCTTATTTTTAGAGTTAGATATCCAATTCCAAAAACCCCTTGGGAAGCCCTATGAAAACCCTAGATACAAAGTTTGAGCCTGATCGGTAAAATAGTTTAGGCTCTAGTCCAAGATACTGAGAAACAGACGGACAGACAGGAATTCAAAAATAACTTTTATGGATTCGGGGGTCATAAAACATCGAAATTTATCAAAATCTCGAGTTCGATTTATTTGATGATCACAATACTTTCTCTACCTGTAAGATAGCGAGAAAGTAAAAAGAGAGGATGCCAAAGGAAATGTTGAAAATGAAGTATGTAGGAATGAGGTATGTAGGAAAAAGACCGCAAGGGAAGCCAAGAAAGAGATGGAGGGGCAGATAACAGAAAGTGTTCGAGTAAGAGGAGAAGAATGGAAGAAATTAAAGGAGGAAGAATGGTGAAAGGATAGATGAAGATGGAGGCATTTTACTAAATTGACCCAGCCACAGGCCGGAAACAGTTGATGATGATGATTTATTATTCCATATCATTTACAGGAAATATTATTTTGACTGTCTTATTTTTCATTTTAAAGCTTGAACATCAACTTTTATAAGCATTAAAAATTTATATGAAATACATTTCACAATAAGATAATTTCTAGCATGAGCCCATACAACGCATATGTGCAACTATGCATCTAGAGGAATGGAATTGAAACATAAGACGTGATCATACACAATTATTACACTAAGGACTAATAAACTAAACATGAAACATTTCAAATCTTAACTGTTTGTGATTCTTAAGTTTTCTTAGAGTAAACAAAGTTATGCAAGCATATTTTGGGGGAATATTAGCTCATTTAAATGTCTTTAATAATATGAGTGTTGTAATCATTTAATTATATTTTCTATTATAATTGTATTTGAGTGTTCTTATATTTAAATTAACCTTTTTTAAAGTGTTATTTTTAATTTAAAAACCAATATTTCCGGGGTTTTTTTTAACTTTTTTTTCATAAGTAATTTCTATTTATAAAAATGAGTCATTCTTATTTCAAGAACATGTGTTGTTTTCATATATATTTTTTGTTTGTCTTGACTGGGGATATTGCATTATACTATTTAACTTTTAAAATAAATAAATATTAGCTCTTAACATTTTAATATTATGAATATACTTGAACTTAGAAGTTTTATGAAATGTTCAACTCAAGTTCGACTTGAATGAAAAAACCCAAGCTTGCCAAATACCAAAGAGAATGAAGGATATATAAAGTATGTAGGAAAAAGACCACAAGGGAGACGAAGAAAGAGCTGGAAGAGGCAGATAACAGAAAGCGTGCAAGTGAGGGGAACAGAATGGTGGAAGGAAAGAGGGAGATGGAGGCACAACCTGGAAACAGTTGATGATTTGACAGGGAAGGTAGGCAAGTTATATTAGGCCTCGATAGAAAACCAATAACATTTTCTCTTCATTTATTCTCCAACTTTTAATATGTAGCTGCCAATCTATTTTTGTCTAAGATTTTCTTAAGTTAGAAAAGCAATATTTTCAAAAGTTTATTTGTTTTTCAACAAGACCAAACTTCCTTTCAAGTTGGCTTCCTTCCCTGTCATATTATATTAATTCACAGCGTTTCAACATTGTTTTAATACATATTACTTTGTTGGATATCAACACTAATCATTTTTAAAAGCACAAATACATATGACTAGCAACAGTGCTGAAATGTCTGAGCAAATATCTTGAGTGTGTTAGATGAGCAATCAGGAGATTAGGGTTGCGTTCACCAGGAGTAGATTCCACTATGTTAAAACCAGCAGCACTGAGTTGACAGAATATACACCCTAACATGTCAAGAAAAGGACAACTATTCAAACTCTTCCTCCTTTAAAAAGAAAAAAAACATCAATTAAGAAATTAATAATTTTGTGTTTCTTCGAGCAAGCCTACAGACCGTCAACCACATGACCACTGTTAGTGTGGCACAGGGGTGCAGAATATGTCCGAACGTGCGAATGAGGTTTGGGGGGAAATTAAAGCAGTCCTGGGGAAATTTGGGGCAAGAAAAAGTCCAACAATTTTGTTGATGTTTTTAGTAAATTCTGGTTCTGATATGGTAGTTTCATTTGTATGAAAAACTAAGGCCGATGACACGTAACACTCGACACTATCAGTATGTGCCATAGTGAGGCAGTGTTGGTGTATGCACAAAGAGTTGCTAGGAGCTAAGATAATGAGTCAGAGTTCTAGATAAGAAGTTAGAGGTTGAGATAAGGGGCAAAGGAAAATTCTAATAATTCAACCTGGCTAATGGTGTGTTTGAGTGATGAGTCATCAGTCACCTACCCTACCGTGGGTGTTTGGTAGCTATGGCGGGAAGGCGGTGGAGGGTAGGGAAGGGTGAGCGATGTTTTGTTTTAGTTTGAATTCAGTCACCCGTTATACCGCGGCCTAATTGCATGGCGATGTGCGCGCAGTTTATTTAAACTTGTGATATGCTTGTAATAATTGTGTAGCCATGAAATTGTTGTTTTTAGTGGACCTATTAAGGTTTGAACATTGTACAATAGATAAATGTTTATAAAAAATTAGATGGTTTAGTGAAACAAATGTTTACTATGTCGACTTTTAAGAGCAAACAAGACGTCAACTGAGCTGGTTGTGAATGGCGTGGCATACGTGATAAACTTGAATATCACGTATCTAATAAACATCCCCAAGATAAACCTAGAAGTAAGGATCAAGGGAGTATTGCAAGTTTTGTAAAACATAAATTATGTGATCAGGAAAATCTCATAGTCGTAAATAGCGATAGTATTTCCCCTAGTGTGGTTGATAGTGAGAGACATTGCAGTAGTGGCGAGTCTATTAAAAAGTCTATGAAAATCAACAATTAAACCAAGGCCTCCCTGAATTACACTCCATTGCCTCTTATTCTCGATATAAAATTAAATGTTAGCACCAGTAAGCCTACTGGTATCAATGAACAGTTAATAACAATATGTAATGCAAACAAGGAAATGGGAAGGTTGCCATTTCTGGGAGACAACTATATTTTTTATAAGGTAGGTACTATAAAAATATATTTAAATTTGAATCTTCCAAACTATGTAGAAGGTAATAATACTTATTAGCTTCAGTCTCTATAAAATATTCAATGTTTTATTTTTAGTGCTGTGGTTTTCAAGGAAAGTCTTTATGAAAATGTTATGTTCTGGGGAAATATTGGATCTCTGAACATATTCTGCACCTCTGGTGTGGCAAGACACTAGAACACCTTTAGAACCAGATATCAACACCAGACATGTTACACTAGAACCTAGAACATATTTAGAACCAGATATCAATACTAGAAATGTTACACTTAGAACAACCTAGAACACCTTTAGAACCAGATATCAATACTAGAAATGTTACACTAGAACAACCTAGAACACCTTTAGAATCAGATATCAACACTAGACAATGTTACACTAGAACAACCTAGAACCTCTTAAGAACCAGATATCAACACCAGACATGTTAAACTAGAACCTAGAACATCTTTAGAACCAGATAACAACACTAGAAATGTTACACAAGAACAACCTAGAACACCTTTAGAACCAGATATAAACACTAGAAATGTTACACAAGAACAACCTAGAACACCTTTAGAACCAGATATCAACATCAGACATGTTACACTAGAATCTAGAACATCTTTAGAACCATATATCAACACCAGGCATGTTACACTAGAATCCAGAACACCTTTAGAACCAGATATCAACACCAGACATGTTACACTAGAACAAGAATACTTGTGTTATTGGAACAATGGGTCGAAGTCTGTTTTTTTTAATTCGAACCCAAATCGAATGTTTGAAATATTCTAGAAGCCAGATCGAAAGTCAGATGTTTTTTGTTGATTGTTTTGTGCTTGAGTATACTACATAGCTTTATACATAAAAACATTTTTAAAATTTTTCATTGCATAATTTGTAATATTTGAGTTTAATCTGATAAATCAAGTTATTATCACAACATGCAATTAATTTACTTCAGATGTTTTCATCTGAATATTAATTTGTAGTGTAGATAACAGTCTAGAATGGCAGTAATTAAAACATAAATTGAGTATCCATCCAAGCTCTCAATATTTTAACTGGCAAAGCTATGTAATAGTCGAAGCCAGAATTTTTCTACAAAGCCAAGTCAAAGCCGATAATTTTTTCGAACCTAAGTCGAAGTTTCACACACCCTTAGCTGGAACCATTGAAAGTCTAATTTGTTGGAATCTTTTCTTTTTTAATTTGTATTCTATTTTATTATAAATTGTTAAAAAGCTAAGTAAATACCAGATATTGGAAAAACACCTGTAGACCTGAACAAGATACCCGCTAAACTACCAACCATACAGCAACTAATTTCCTAGATCACTTCCATAGGATATGTCGAGGGGAAGACTAAACAGATTTCCCATATATTCCAGCAGCATTGGAACTGTGAATTTATTTCACTCTCCTCAAATATTCTTGAATATGAAGCTGGAAAGATGGTCCCGCACCAAACTCATAGCTTCTAGAGGTATCAGAGAGTGAGAATTCCAAATAGCTTTTAGGGGCATTTAATTTAAAAAGTATGCAATTAGGGTTAACCTTCGCCCCCCCCCCCTTTCCCACCCCCCCTTTGGCTTGGTTGACCATGCACCTAAGAAAACTTTTTTTTTGCTGTCTTTCTAAACAAATATGGTTCTGCTACCAGTGGTATATTTCAACCACTGAAAACTTATCAAAAAATTCTTACAAAAATAAAGTTTGTTCCAAAAGTTGCATGGTCAACAAACGTTTGCCAAAATAGAAAAAAAATGTGATAGCTTCCAGGTGGAAGGTCCAGTGGCCCATCAGAAATGTGCACATGCATGTACATACGTTTCTCCCAAGCCAGGTCTTGCGCCATTCCCCGAGTCGCAAAGTCATATCTGACAAGATGAGGCAAGTTCCAACAACAACTGGCGAGTATAACACTCGGACCAACAGGACGCTACACTTCCTGAGGGAGCTAATAATAGATAGGACCAGTGGAGAGCAGACATATAGCTGCTGGTTCAATAAAATCGACCATCAACATTGTGAGGTAGCTGTTGGTTCAATAACATCGTACCATCAACATTGTGAGGTAGCTGTTGGTTCAATAACATCAACCATCAACATTGTGAGGTAGCTGTTGGTTCAATAACATCAACCATAAACACTGTGAGGTAGCTGTTGGTTTAATAACATCGACCGTCAATATTGTGAGGTAGCTGCTGGTTCAATAACATCGACCATAAACATTGTGAGGTAGCTGCTGGTTCAATAACATTGACTATCAATTGTCTCGGTCTATACAATTTATTGTTCACCTTAAATGTTAAGGTTATTTGAAATAGAACACTAGTCTAAATCATGCTTGAAATAAGGAGGGATAGCCATCACACTTACCTCCACTACTCCAGTATCACTAAGGTAAGTGCACTGGCTATCCCTCCCAATTTTAACTTTGTTCACCTTAGAGATGTCCCATTCAACACTACCACTAATCTTATTTACCAACCACGTAAACAATACACTACAATACAACTAAGGAACATCCCACAACTACAGACAACATTACATAAAGTGAGAGTACGGTTACCTCATTCTCTTCTTCAGTCATGTCGGTGTGCACTGTTGGTGCAGATATCCTAGCCTGCACCTTGTAACAACCCTCCCTCAGCTGAGACATCTCAAGTGTGAGAGCCTGGATGCGCCGATCCTTGCGCCGACACTCGGCTTGCAGCTGTTCCACCTCTCGTGACTGACACTTGCTGCGCTTCATGAACCCCTGACACAAACAAACACAGCCCATGATCCTTATCTCTACCAGGTCTTGCTGCACTTTATAAACCCCTGACACAAACAAACACAGTACATGATCCTTACCTCTACCAGGTCTTCCTGCGCTTCATGAACCCCTTGACACAAACAAACACAGTACATGATCCTTACCTCTACCAGGTCTTGTTGTGCTTCATGAACCCCTGACACAAACAAACATGGCCCATGATCCTTACTTCTACCAGGTCTTGCTGCGCTTCATGAACCCCTGACACAAACAAACACAGCCCATGATCCTTACCTCTATCAGGTCTTGCTGCGCTTCATGAACCCCCGACACAAACAAACACAGCCCACGATCCTTACCTCTATCAGGTCTTGCTGCGTTTCATGAATCCCTGATCACAAACAAACACAGCACATGATCCTTACCTCTACCAGGTCTTGCTGCGCTTCATGAACCCCCGACACAAACAAACACAGCCCATGATCCTTACCTCTATAGCAAGGCAGGCCTTGCGGTTGTCCTCTTCCATTCTCTGAAGCTTCACCTCTCTCTCCTGAATACGCTCTTCGGCATCTCTCACTTGTGCCTCAAGCTTCAGGCGGGCCTCCTCCCCAGATTGGGCCTGGCGCTGAGTCTCCCGCAGCTTCACTGCCAGGAGGTGCTCAGCCTCCTCCAGTGTCTTCAAGTGGCGCTGGGTGGTGTCGGGTAATGAGAGCTGACTCCGGCCGCTCGAACGGCGATGTTGGGATCTGATAGTCTTTATCTGTGGATATGGACCACACCCAGGTAACAGACAGCTGTTGTGACATCAAGGAACCAATTCAAGCACTAGGAACTTTTGAGACAATACCAACACAAACAACAACCGGTGAGATGAAGACACTTCTCAAGCACTACCCAGCTAAGTGTATTCCAGCACTACCGAGCTAAGTGTATTTCAGCACTAGCCGGCTAAGTGTATTCCAGCACTACCCAGCTAAGTGTTATTCCAGCACTACCCGGCTAAGTGTATTACAGCACTACCCGGCTAAGTGTATTCCAAAACTATCCGGCTAAGTGTATTCCAAAACTATCCAACTAAGTGTATTCCAGAATTACCCAGCTAAGTGTATTCCAGCACTACCCCGGCACATCTCGTGTGTGCGTCCGAGGGACTCACCTCCTCCTGGAGCTTTGCCCCCTCTTGTTGTGTCGCATCCAGTCGGACTTCCAGCTTGTGGGCCGCTCCCCTTGCCGTGGAAAGGCGGCCCTCCAAGTCTGCGATTATGGCGTCGCGGGCCAATAGGGTCACCCGCAGGGCATTTATTTGCTGTTGATTGTCGTCCAGTGTCGTCTGAATTTCCCCTAGAACCTTTTTTTGTTGCTCCAGTTGGAACTGGTTCTCTTCAATCAGACTGTCTCTCTCCTGAATCTGTTCACAAAAGAGATAGAGAGACCTCCTTGATATGAGCTCTATTTCACTTATATCTTACATCAAATGTCAGTTCAAACAAGAATGTAAGCGCTCTTGCTAATATATATATATATATAATTATTAATTAACTTTAGGGATGGAATCCTAGAATATTTAAGGATATGCGAGGGTTCAAGATTAAGAGAAACAATGTGTATTCAAATTTTGGATCGATATTTGTTTTAGAGCTCTAATACCATATATTGAGTTGGCTCTGCCCCAAAATCATTGGAGAGAAAACTTAACAACCAGGCCCCAGACCATTAATTTGAAGAATGTACTATTGTCATAATTAGGGATGAGCCCTCGAATTCTTAAAGGATATTCTAGACATATATCCTTTAAAAAAACAATTTTTTAAGTGAGATTTGTTTTACAGCTCTAATTGTGCTTATTTTCGGTTCAAAACCAATTATAATTATGAGCTGAGTGTGGAGGAGAAAATCCAAGACTAGGTCATTGTGGAGGAGAGGTGGTGGGAGGAAGGGAGGCGAGAGAGAAGCTTATGTTCCAGAGAGACCCAGCCAGTGGCTGGAAACTGTTCATGATGAAAATATTGATAATTTTATTACTGTACAAAAATAAATTGAGTAGCCCCCTATATAAAACAAGACTCACCCTATATTTTTAACAAAAATTCAAACCTTTTATTTATATCAATGGGTGTGACTGTCGGTCATTTCACGGTGAAGGCACTTTCATATTATTGTTGACATGTGTGTGTCAGAAAGCTGTGAGCTCTTAAGGTAGGATTCCCCCAGCGCATCTCGCGTCTGCGATTGGACTGGTTTCCATAGTTTGTTATATGGGCAGTTCCTTTGAGACAAATCTGACAGGCAACCAGAGTGCGCATACAGCGTCTCTATATTGCGTCTGCGTCCACACTGCTCCTAGAGCACCACTGAGCAAGCGGGTGTTTTAGTAGAGTTGTATTTTGTTTTGTGTTTGATTGGGATGGTTTTAAAAATAGTCCCAAGATTTCTCCATAGAAGAGGACGAAAATTTAAGTGAAGAGGTGGAAAAGCACCGTTCAATTTTTGACATATCTTCGCCAGTGTACCAGGACCAGCATTTGAAGGCCAACACATGGAAAGAGATCTCAAGAAGAGTTAGTTGATCAAGTCAGTATTTTTTATCCACACTATTCCAAAATAACAAAATAAGACTGAACATTAAATAAACAAATTGAAAAACTCTGATAACTGAAGAACGATCTGTACTGGACATAAAATTACCCACGAATAGCGACCAACAAGACACATCTAGCAAAACATATCCCGCGTCTGCGACTCACTACCCCATCTCTGTGATCGCAGACGCAAGACGTGCCGAGGGAATCCTACCTTTAGGTGTGCGATTCCGTTTCATGTGAAAAACAACTTTTAAAATAAGTAATTGCTGCCAAATATTGCCTATGTGGTATGCAAATTTAACAACTCTTGAAACTTTATCCCTGTTGAGGAAAGATTATAAATTTGATACATCAGCCTCACATGCCAGATCTCCCCAAACTATGTCAAATCACTGAATATTACATTCCCAAATGTTCTTTTTTTACGATATTTTATGTTGGTTCATTATAGGTACGTGAGCCACACAAACTCGGTGATGAGGCCTGGCCTAAGGTGTCACTTTCGCAATAAATTAGAGTGGGGAGGTCTGGGCACTAACGGCTGATCAGTTGTACTTGGGGCGGTTTTTCCTAAATGATTTTCCACTTTATCTCAACGCAAATGTGAGTATACTTCCTCTGAATTCAAATTTACTCATCCCTAACTGGTTGTGAGGTGTGATGCCAATAAAATATCTACATTATATTGATATGTATCTGTGTGTCCACAAGGGTCCTCACCGTAAGGTCCTTCTCGGCCAACTCCTGCCCTCTTTGTTTCAGTTCCTGTAAGAGCTCCTCCAGCCGGTGATCTCGTTGCTTCAGTTCTGCCTCCAAACCTTGGCATCGCAGTTTCACCTGGTCAGCCTCCTGCTGGGCAGCTTGTAAGTCGCGTTCCAGGTGGTTGACGCGCTCGCTCTTTCCTCGGAGCCTCTCCCCCTGACACAATCAACAATGCCCACACATCATCATGTGTCAGAACACGAACCAATTAGAAGATAAGACGATGCTCACTTGCAGCTTGCAGGTGTTTATGTACTAGAGAATGAGAAAACGTTCACCTGCAGGTGTTCTTACCTTAGAGAATTAGACAATTTTCACGTGCTGTTCTTGTCTTAGAGAATAAGACAATCCTCACCTGCAGGTGTTTATCAACTTATTATCCTCAATCACATCATCACAATTAACTGACGAAGCCGATTCTTATTCAACCAGGGTTGCTACTATTTTCTTCATACAAAATTTTCTGTATTTTTCAGGTTTTCCAGATGGAATCCCCATTCTTCCAGACACTTTATTTAGAGAGTAGTAAAAAAAGAGTGAAATTTCACTTTTAAAATTGACTAATGTGAGTGTCTAAAACAGGTGAATTTGACCATGATGAGGAAATACATGTATTTATAATGCAGCCTAGTGTTGCAAGGAGAAAGAAAAGGTGGGGTGTGGAAGATTAGCGATTTAACCTGATTACTGCTTCAGTTTGCTTTTTATTCTATGCAAAATCCTACTATATAAATATTGCAGTTTAATGTTTAAAAATCAGGTATTTTTTTGTGAAAATCCCCGTGTTTTCCAGGTTTTTGTCTTATACAAATAATTCCCTGTGTTTTCCCGGCTCCCCAGGTGCGTAGAAATCCTGTCAACGTATAGAATCATGAGCATGCCGAAGCGCTGTTGAATTTATAACTTGATTTTGATATAGCCTATTCAGTAATACCGCTGGATTTGTGTAAGTTTGATTCCTATAGAATTCTGAACATTCTGTGTAACTCAATTTGGCATGAAATGCATAATATGTATAATCTGTCTTGTTAAAACAGATACAATTAAAACTTTTTTTGAAAATTTGAATATTATTTGAATTATTTAAAGTTCACTTTTTGAACCCCAACTGATTATATCAGCACACAGCTTATAAACTAACTTACTTCTAGAACAGACACACCAGCCAAGCCCCTGGCCATTGATTTCACACTCTAAAGGGGAAAACCCACATTTCACCAATGATAAGTTTTTCGGCCATACCAGGAATCGAACCTGGGAATCTTAGTTAAGTAGGCAGACACGCCACCGGGTGAGCTAAGGTGTCAAACTAAAATGCAAATACATTTGTTTGGACATTAGGGCGTACCTGAGCACACCTTATAGACACACCTACATGTTTTAAAGATAATTACCACAAAAAGAATCTTGTACCTGAGACATCTCCGTGACCTCTTGCAGCCGATTCTTGTCCTGCTGCCCACCAAGAGAGGGCGACCTGGATAACTCCAAGTTCAGATTTGAGTCCTCCAGTTGCAATTCATGTCTGTGAGCACTTACTCCCACTTCGGTGCACGCCTTCATAACCTCAACACACTGACAAAGATTCAAAACAACTCTCAAAAAGCTTAATTCGCCGCATTGAAATATTGACACAAAAATGTTGTTAAATAAAATTGTAAATAAATATACATTATAATCAAAGAGAAGAATTGGGAAACCTTTTGGCACTAGAAGGCCACATGTCACTTCAGGGATGTTTCATAAAGCCGCACACTTCATGTACAGTACACTCTGCGAAAACTTACCCAAAATATGACATTGCGCCAACCACAGATACATAGATCAATAAAAGTTGTTATTTTTATAACATTATAATTTAAAAATAAATATTTTTTATTTTTGATTGGTTAAAATATACGCTGTTTGAGAATGTGTAACTTTTAACCATGGAAATAAATAATTTACAAAATATGTGAAAAGAACACATTAAACAACTCAAAAAAAGAAGGTTCTCGATCCATGTGATGGAATAAATAATGCTATCACAAAGTTCAATCACTTCTCAAAATAACAAAATTTATATTTGAGACACAAGCAAAATCTCGCCATACCTTCTCCAGCTCCTGGATGCGCCGTTTTAAGAGACCAATTTCATGCTCCTTATTCTCGTTAAGTTTGTCCAACTGTTCTCGGTACTGCTTGTCAGTGAGTTCTACCAACCTCGAGGCTTGGACCAACAGTTCTTCCTTCTCATCGCGCTCCTTGCGTAAAGCTTCTGTCTCCACCTGAAACAGTTACAGAGGAGTGTCTCCATGAAGCTTGTCAGTTCTACCAACAGCTCCTCTTTGTAACAGTTAACAAGTCTCAACATGTGTTGTGCCGCACACTACTCATTACCTTGAGCTCAATGTTGGTGTTGAGAAGAACCTCCTTGTCGGGACACTCGCCCATACGATTGGTCCTTTCCTCAAGGAAGTAGATACGAAGCTTCAGATTGAAGTTTTCTTTCTTGAGCTGAGCCAACTGTTCTTCGTACTCCTTCATAGTGCGTCCCCTCACTGGCACCGACTGGCCCGGGGACCGCACACCCATTGTGACTAAAACAAATTCATGACAACATTTCAACACAAGCAATTCCACTGTACAGGGCGTCAGGAGCAAAATCAACATCACATGATCAATAGAGAATCGAGGACTATAGGTGTGAAATTAACATCACATGTTCAATAAACAGCCTAGGGCTATAGGCATGAAATCAACATTGCATGTTCAATAGAGAATCGAGGACTATAGGTGTGAAATTAACATCACATGTTCAATAGAGAATCGAGGACTATAGGTGTGAAATTAACATCACATGTTCAATAAACAGCCTAGGGCTATAGGCATGAAATCAACATTGCATGTTCAATAAACTGTCTAGAACTATAGGTGTGAAATCAACATCACATGTTCAATAAAAAGCCTAGGATGGTAGGACTCAGCATGGGTGCCCACAAGGGGGGGATCATGGCGCAAGTTGAGCCATCAGATTGGGGGGGGGGGGGAAGGGTATTTTAGGGAAAAATTTTTTTTTTAGTAAATTTTTTTTTTTGTGTAATTATTTTTTCTTTTTATANAGGATATTTCAGGCAAAAATTATTTAATAAGTAACTTTTATATTGTCATATATATTTTTTCATACTTATAATACCTCTGAAATTGTTTAAGAGACATTTTAAGGTTTCATGCTATGACAACACACTATTAACTTAAGAGTGGGAAAATTACTTGCTTTCAGAGAAAGAAAAGTGTAAAAATAAGACACTATACAAGGAATCTGACGTTTCATGAGGTAAAGGTGGAAATGAAATTGAAGTTCGTAAAGATGGAGATGAGGAAGAATATTCAGACCAAGCTGAGCTGCTTGTCTGTTGATCAGTGGGTAAAAAGAGGATTTGTTAGGCCTTACAGATGCCTGCAGTATATGATTGCATTTCCTCAACTTACCATGCTGTATCATATCCTTTTATCGTTACCTGACACAAGTTGTTCAGCAGAAAGGACAATGAACCGTTTAAAGAGTATAAGGAACAGATGAAGAAGCAGCTTAGGGGTCGATTGGTTGTCAAGCTTATTGATACTATCATCTGATAATGACATTCTCAAGAAAATAACAAATGAAGAAATTATTGAAAAGTTTGTCACATAAAGTACACAGAGAAAAATGATTATTCTGTTAAAATCGAGTACCTAAATCCCTGTGCTTAAAGAATTTATTTTCTGATCATACTGTAGATTTTTTTCAACCTAGAGTGTTCTAAATGTTTTCCCTTCCCTCCACATAAGATAGTTGTTTTTCTGTCACTACTCTAAAACAATTTAGTTTCTTAAGGTTTTATGACTACTTGTGTAACTCATGTAAATATTACGATAATACTTATATCATATTAGTTTTTACACATTTAGTTTGTTTTTTCAATATATGACTATTGGTTTATTGATCTTTATTGATGTCTTCAATTTTTTTATTAAATTCTTTCATTCACTTTGAATTTTAGAGTTTTTTATGAATGTGAAAAAAAAAACTTTATACAACAGGTTAAGATAAAATATTTGTTTTATGAAATTCAGAGTTTTTCAAAACAACTGTTTTGCCAATATTATAGTTGTTTTCATTCGCAAAGTGTAAGTAATATCATTTTTAAACATGAAATTGCTCTTTTAAATTTTAACTGTTTATTTTCCTAGCTGTTCTGATTTTATTTATCTCATCCAAAAAGCTCTCTGACTTGATTTACAAAATATGTAATGTAGGCCTTGATGTGGATTCAGTAGGAAATTTGAGATTCCAATAAAGGTTATATGGTTAATTGGATTTTGAACGAAGGGGGTAGAGAACATTTTTTGGGGGGTATTTGCACCATTGGGCTTGAGGGGGATGGGCACCCCTGCGTAGGAGTGAAATCAACATCACATGTTCAATAGGCATCTTAGGATTCTAGGTTTGAAATCAACATTGTATGTTCAATAAACAGCCCAGGAATGTATGAATGAAATCAACATGGCATGTTCAATATACAGTCCAGGATGGTAGGAGTGAAATCAACATCACATGCTCAATATAGGCTACAGCCCCGGATGGTAGGAGTGAAATCAACATCACATGTTCAATATAGGCTACAGCCCAGGATGGTAGGAGTGAAATCAACATTGCATGTTCAATAAGCAGCCCTCGACTCTAAGTGTGAAATCAACATCAATGTTCAATAAACAGCCTAGAATGCTAGGTGTGAAATCAACATTGTATGTTCAAAAAACATCACTATAACATCACATGTTCAATAAACAGTGTATGACTATAGGTGTGAAATCAACATCACATGTTAAATATACACCACAGGATAGCAGGAATAAAATCAACATTGTGTGTTAAATAAACAGCCCTAGACTCTAGGTGTGAAATCAACATTGCATGTTCAATAAACAGCCCTACACTCTAGGTGTGAAATCAACATCACATGTTCAATATACAGACTAGGATGGATGGAGGGAAATCAACATTGCATGTTCAATATACAGCCCAGGATGGTAGGAGTGAAATCAACATTACATGTCCAATATACAGCCCAGGATGGTAGGAGTGAAATCAACATTACATGTCCAATATACAACCCAGGATGGTAGGAGTGAAATCAACATTACATGTCCAATATACAACCCAGGATGGTATGAGTGAAATCAACATTGCAGGTTAAATCTATTGTTAAATATGGACATCTATCACTTTTATGTTAAGATGAACATTCTAACATGATCCAGTTGTTTTGAATTGAATATAATTGATGTTTGGTTCAATTATATTCGTGATTAAATACAATCTAACAAGATGGGCACTGCAATATATCACCAGTATGATCTAAGTTGGCCATCAATGGACCAGAATAGTTGAACAATAAACTTTCTGTGAAACCACTAGTCTAGTCAGTTGCACCAGTTTGCCGGGCGCGAAGCCACAAAACGCGTCGTGTTTGTTTTGAAAACAAAGACAGTCAACAATGAAATGTCAGAAGACATAATTTCAATCAGCATTATTACATCATCAAAGTCATTAAAATTTACAAATCATTGTTAAATATTATATAGTTAATCATATAGGTCTACATGTTTTAATAATAATAATTATTATTATAATTATAATTAAATCTTTTAGAATTATATTTCAATATATCTTCACAAACCGTTTTCCCGGATCATATAAAAGATAATTGTTTTTGTTGAATCCAGTTGTACACCCAAATTTGTTTCAGATTTGCTGAACGCAAACTAACAAATACATAAACGCAAGAGATATCTCTTCCAACAATGAGGAGCTGGGTGAAAAAGGGGCAATTTATCAAAATTGTCCTTTTTCGGTCAAATTCTTTATTTTGTAGCATGTGCTTCACTCTACAGGATGGTGAAACAACCATTTGAATATCTTTCTCTTTGGCTGAGTTACAACTGATTTAGTGAAGTGACAAAATTGGCTTTTTTCCATAGAACATCTATTCTGAAGCTGAGTTAACAAAGTTGTTGCTATTAGTGTTTTATATTAATTGTTGAGATAATTAATGTTACTGATTATTTATTTCACCTAAATGTAAAATGAATACAAATAATAATGATAGTGGAGATATGGTAACAAGTGAATCAAGTGGGATTAGTGAGAATGATGGTTCTGTAAGTAAATGTGACAAAAACAAAGGTAAAAAAAGAAGTTGAGGTTAGAACCATTGTGGAAAAAACGAGCTAATGAACTTAAAAGGGATCATGGTAAGCCTCATATGACTAGTAAAGGAAAACCTATACAAAAAAATAATAATTTAAATCCATACAAATGTGCTGTTCACAACAATGCTTTAACAAAAGGTGATTAAAATGTACAGGACAATTTTATTGCAAGCTCTTTAATACCTTGTACACCAAAATTAAGAGTAAACATATGTCAATACAAGTCAAGGGTGTACAGTTGAAAATACCAGCTTAAAATAGAAGATACAATTTACCCAGTTTGCTGTTTGTTTTTCATAAAGCTTTTGGAACTTTCTGCGAAACGAGTTAGGGTAATTCAACAGAAAATAAGCAAAGGTCAGCTTGTAGTTTCTGATCAAAGAGGCAAACAAGCAAACTACCCTCATAAGTTTGATGACAATGTGTGGAAACTTGTAGATGAACATTTACCATCTATCCCTCATCGGCAAAGCCACTACGCTCTTGAAAAGACAAAAAGGCTTTACTTTGACAATGGAGACCTAGATATTAAGACATTGCATAATATGTTTAAGGTCTACTTTGAAGAAAAAACAGGCAATCCTTTAAGTATGAAGTATCTTACTTCCACAGATACTTCAGAACTCAGTCTGTGTACGCTTTTCATAAGCCTATGACTGATATTTGTGATTACTGTGCTATATGCGAGATTCTACTAAAATATAATCCAAATGATCCATTTAAAGCCGTATTCAACCTTCATTTGCAAAAATTTGAATCATACATGTTCATAAAAAAGGAAATGATAAAGAATGCCCACACTGATGACTCATTGTTGGTGTTGAAGTTCGATTTTGCACAGAACCAACCCCTACCCAAATTGAATGTGAGCTCACAGTTCTACAAGAGACTTTTATGGATGCACATATTTAATGTGCATTGTCCCAATGACAACTCAAGTACTTTGTATTGGTATTAGAGACCAAAGGAGAAAAGAATCATAATTCTGTGTGCTCAATGGTTTACGATTTCACAAGTAATAAAATAAAGCCATCAGTCAAGAAGATTGTCTTATTCTCGGATGCAGCTGGTGGACAAAATAAAAGTATTAATGTCTGTTATTTTCTGACCTGGCTTTCAAAGAGTTTGGCGGTTAACATTTAACATATATATCCTGTAAGGGGACACTCCTACAACATCTGTGATAGGAACTTTGGTTTGTATTCACAAAGAATGAAAAACCAAGAAAATATTGAAACCGCTAATGAATATGTCGATATTTTGAAGAAATGCTGCAATGTTCCTGAACCATTCCAAGTGATTCATGCTCAAAACCTGCTCAAGAACTGGACATCAATGCTGGGGCCATGTATGTTGAAAATACCGCAAACCTAAAATAGCAAATAAACTATCCAAAAGTATTGTATTATTCAGTACAACCATGGGACTATTCTTGTTTCCAGCTCCTATTTCACTATTGTAACTCCTTTCAAGATTATTAAACCCTCAAGCAATTTACAAGAAATGGTTTCACAAATGAAAGGGGTATACGTTAAAGAGGAGAAACTAAATGACAACATTTTTGATCAAATTTGTGACTCCAGAAGGACAAAAAAAGTTTGGTAGGGAAGTTTTTAACGATGAACCCTAAAAAACGTTTGACTTAAAAAAAAATTTAAACTAAGGACTACACTTTATGTTGTTTAAAAACTTCTTATTAGTAATTATGTGTAATAATGGCTTGTTTAATGTGTTTTTTAAATAAAAATGTAGTTATACTTTAATTTTTAACCGATTTTATGGAAAAAGGGCAATTTTTTCCATTCATATTTATTGATTTTAACCACACTATATCAGCTAAAAAATACTCAAAATGATCAAATAATTTGAATTAAGGATATGTAACATTTATTATGATGTTTAATACAGTCAACTCTCAATTCTACGACCTTTCACATTTCCCTGGAAAAGGGTCGTTATTTCGAAGGGGTCGTTATTGGAATTTTAACCAAGTTTGTTCTACCCCCAACCCTCATAGCAAAAATTGCATTATTTTTTTAGACAACACATGGAAAAAACTATCTATTTATTAAAGAAGTATATTATGGAGGCCTGCTTCTTCTTAGCGCCAGTTTGCTCGACGAAGTCTTTCACATTATAGAACTGGAACCACAGCTCTTTGCTAGCGCCCTGGCGCTTAAGTGCTCTTGAGTAGACGTCCCCGGCTTTCAGAATATCTTTTGTTGTGGGGATGTCTTCAGGATCTTCTTTAATTTCTTCCTCCTCCTCTTCATCGCTGGACTCCTGCTGCTCCCTGATTATATCGGCGTTGCCGAGGGTGCTCCAAACTGTTATGTCATCGTCTGCTGTTATGCACTCCTCATACGTGCAGTCTGGGGCTAATATCTGCCACGTTTCCTCGTCGAACGGCCGAGTGGAAGTCAGGGGGGCAGACAAAGGTGCTGTTGATGAACCAGGCTGCGGTTCCGTGTAGGGGCCTGGCTGAGAATTGGCGTCCACTGGCGGTGGGTCCTCTGGGTCTTTGCCACTGGCAGCGACGGGATACATAGACTGAAGTCTCTTCGTTGACTGGTAGGACTATGTGTGCCTGTCGGAAGCAGTTGGCGATTACCACCGGTCTCACGACCCTTCAACTGGCGACGATTCTTTCCATGGCCCTGAATACGTCCCACTTTTTGACCTCCTTGCCCATGTCAAGATTCCACACCATACTCCACACAAGCATCTCGCGGAACTTAACCTTTACTTGCTGGATTATCCCCCAGTCCAGGGGCTGAAGCATGTTGGTGTTCTTTGGCAGAAACACCAGCTCGATGTTCCTGAGTTTGTCGAAAGCAGGATGTGCGGGGCAATTGTCAACGAAGAGCACGACTTTTCTATTTGCAGCGTCCATCTTCGAATCGAAGCCTTGAAGCCACCTCTTGAACACCCCCGAGGTCATCCATGCCTTCTTATTAAAATCATAGTTACAAGGCAGGATGTTGCCCTTAAAACCCCAGGGTTTCTTGAACTTCCCGATCATGAGGGGCTTTATCTTATCGCTGCCATCCATGTTGCAGCACAGAAGGACGGTGAGGCGCTCCTTGCTCCTCTTAGCACCCTTGCACTTATCCCCTTTTACAGCAAGAGTGTGATCTGGCATGAGGTTGTAGAACATCTCCAGCTCGTCAACGTTGTATACATCTTGAGGCTGATAGCACTTAAGAATGTTTCGTAGCAAGGGCATCCACTCCCTCTCCGGTGTTGGGTCGACCGATGCGCTTTCACCGACGACCTTGTGGCTGGATGTGCTGTGATGCACTTTGAAACGCTCTATCCACCCACTTGAACACTTAGTTTTCTATATCCAACCTCAGGAAAAATTCATCGGCCTTCCTCTGCATCATCGGTCCGTTTATAGGTACGTTTTGCCCTCTATGCTGGCTGAACCACTCCAGCATATCTTGCTCGTCGCACCCTTCAAATTTTTGGTCATTACTTGTGGCCTTCCTTCTGCACTGCATTCACAATTTCTTCTCTCATTTTGAGAATCGTGAAAAGTGTCGACTTCGGGATGCTATGCCGCCGCGCAATCTCCGTCTTTGTAATCTTCTTCTCATACACTTCCTGGATGATCTTCTACTTCTTCATGAGCGTCAAAAAGGTCCATTTCATCGAAATTTTAAGTTCATATCAAATTAAAAAAAGAGCGTGGGTCGTCAACAATCGTTCACAAAATCAAACCAAAAACGTAACCAAATCGAGAATCGAAATAACAATGGCAAAAACAAGCCTGGCGCCTGATGTAGCGGCAGTCACGCGCGGGGAAACATTGTCTTGCTTGTAGGACGGGGTGGACAGAGTCAAGTGCTATTGGCTGGCATTGATAGGGGGGTGTCTATTTTTATAACTAAACTACCCCAGTTACTAGTAAGGGTTCGGCCAGACTGACAAGCGCGCAAGCGACTGGGTGGCCAGACTGGCGAGCGTGCGAGCGAGCGCGTGATTAGCAGATAGCTCTCGTTAGTTGTTGACGAGGAGGCTCCGAATCTTGGTTAAGTGAACTGAGGGGGGTTTTAACAAGTGATTTATTGTTGTGGTTTTCTCATCCTCTCTCCACGCTAACGGTGATTCTTATTTGTAAAGGCTTACTTTGATAATATTGAAGTATTTTAACATATCAGTTTTACATATGTATATATATGTATGGTTTATGATCTTACTAATTAAATTAGGCCGTTAGTAGAAGTGTGCTAAGCCTATCGATAGTAATAAAAATGTCAAAATGTTAAGTTTTCCTAGCACTCAATGAACCAACATACAATAATATTTCCTAGCGCCTGTAAACTAGACTGTACCGGGTCGAGCGCACGCGTTTGAAAAATAGAACCAATTCTATCTTTCAATCGTGCGCGCTCAGTCGCTCGCTCGCTCCAGTCTGGCCACCTCTCATTACAACCCATGTGTTCTATTTTATATTTTAGTCGCTCGCTCAGTCTGGCCGCCCCCTAATACAGCGCTGATTTAAATAAGTGCAACAAACATATTTTACGGCCGATTTCCTTAGAATGTTCGACATTTTTTTTCCACATTTTTCACGGTTCCCCCAAAAAGGGTCGTTACTTCGAGAGGGACGTTATTCCCGTGGTCGTATAATCGAAAGTCGACTGTAGTAACAACCTTCCAAAAATAGTGCTTGATCATCTGTTGAAAACTTTGATTGTTGTTTTCTCAAAACTACCATCTTGCAAAATTGCCCTTTTTCCACCCAGCTCCTCATTCAAACATATCCGTTTGCGTGTGTTATTGTAAACAGTAATTATTACAAATCCGACATATTGTTAGCCGATCCATTTTATGAGCATAACAGAAGAAAAACATTCCTAATACAGGTGTGGTCTAACAGTGAGAAAAGTTCCAATAACCATAGTTTGTTCAACAATAGCAATCAATAAGCTCTTTCATGTTAAAGACAAGACATCCTTTCCTGGCGTGATGGTGACTAGACAGTTGCCAAATCAAAAGAGAATAGAATGTAGCGCCAGATGGAGAAAGACGCGTGATGCCACTCAGTACACAAGCCAGCGGTGTTACATACACAAAGCTATATGAAAGACAAAATAAGTTGTTAAAAATCAGGTCACATTAATTTGAAACTTAAAATAATAAATACACCTTTAAAATCCACACCAATATCCAACTAACGTCATTACTCTATTGTTATGTTTTATATTTGTATGTTTGGCCGTCTTCACATTAAAATACTGGATGCCGTAAGCAATAACATTATCAAAGTTCTCCAAGTGGCGCTACCTTTCTATCTTTACAATGTGCCAAACGAAGTCACTTGCAAAGGCGACAAACGCGCAAGAGAAGAGATTACACAGGTCTCACTAAAATATACATTATTCTCTTTGACCCATCTTGGTGGCGTAGTTGGCTAACGCGTTAGTTGTGTTGAGTTAGACTGCCGAGAACGGGTAGATCGAGGTTCGAATCTCGGTCGGGGAACTGGGGGGTTCCTAAACGGTTTTCCACTATCCCTACACGCAAATGCTGGTCCACTTCTTCTAAATTCAACCTTTCCCATTCTTAACCCACTAGCGTGATTAGTACTTAAGCGTATAAACCGAACGGGTAGTAAGACGCGGTGCTAAATAAATTATTCTCTTTGGACTGCGAACGTCGTCAAAGAACAGCTTTGTACTTCTAGAGATAGTAGACCGAGCGCTATATGACCCTTGACCTCGTAGTGGTATCTTGAGCTGAGTCATCCATGTGTCTGTCTCTCTTACTTTTGCTATCAAATTGTCTTCTGATCGTCCTAACATATTTATTTCAGCCTTAAACCTTTCAAAGTTAACAAGACAAATCAGTTTGAACTTTATATTAGCCTATTTAATGTTATGTTTATGTTTCATTTTTATTTAGTTTGGCTCAATCTTAAAACATGGTTGGCACATAAAGCTAATGTCAACACCTGAGACTAGATACGAAAAATGGCATTACAAAACAGAAATAGAAACCAGGAAATAAATAGGCTAAACAAAGAAAGCCAATGACACCTCAACAGTAAACGATAAAATAAGGAGTGGAATTTGATAACATTCTTGGTGGAAACTGATTATATCTGATTTGCTGAATGAAAAATAGAGCTGTGGAACGACTTCTTGTACTCGCTAGTCCTGCAGGAATTAATAGGAGCAGTGGCGTATTCTCTGGGTATGTTAGTCTTGCTGTATGTGCAAACTGTGTAAATAGTAATGTTTAATTTGTGAATTAATATACATGTATAATGTATCTATATATTATTAATTTTTTAAACTAATATTTGTTCAGAATTCAAGAATATTGTGTTTTAAGTAATTATTCCTCCAAAAGGGTCTTCTACGACTACCCAGCTTATGAAGCTCAGGACCTGCTTCTTGAAAACAGCAAGCAAAGCTAGAGAAGTTCTAATGACCTTGACCAATGTCTATGGGGTTGCAACACTCCCCCTTGCCCCTCACTACCAAACATTGGCCAATGAACTAGCTTGTTTACAACCCAGGGC
>CABFWB010002924.1:82471-92775 GCA_902151455.1 Timema bartmani | reverse complement strand
TTAATCAAAATCTCGAGTTCGATTTTTTTGACGATCACAATACTTTCTCTACCTGTAAGATAGAGAGAAAGTAAAAAGTAGTAACGGTAATAACATAGAAGGAGAGAGATCTACTATTCACACAACTCCTAGTATACCTATATATAAAATATTTCTTTATTTATTCATGTTATTTATATAAAAACAAGTCTATGTTCCATCTCCTATCCACCTGTACGAGCCTCACTCCTTCCACCATGACTTTTCACGATTTAATTTTTTGATCCAAGACAGATGATAGAAAGTACTGGCAACGTCAACACTTCACAGGCCAATTACTCAAGGTTATATCTCTACATAAGCTTGTTTGAAGGTCAAACTTGCATGTCAAGTTATGTATAACCAAACCACTAAAGGAGGAAACTCTTATAAATTTAAAAATCAAATTAAGAAACTGAAAAATCACCAATGCTCGCAAAATTTTAATGAAAGTCAAGAGAGACAGCTGAAGTTTATATTTTTCAAAATATGAATGTATTTAGTAAATAATAATATATATAATATTTATAAGAAGAAGATAAGAAAATACATTCCAAATGCAATTGAATGACACCCGAACTTTAACGACAATTTAGTGTTATTTGACACGTAACGAAATTCACACGATCAAACGCGTCACTCTCATCTTAGATTAGATTTCCTGTGACGAGGAGATCTGGTTTTGAATTCCAGTAAGGTAGGTTAAATTTTTCTCTGCAAATGGTTTAACCTTACCCTTTGACGCAAATGTAGGTATATTTCCTATACAATTCTACCGTTTTCATTCCTATTCGATTAGCGTTATTAATATATTCTTATAACCCAAACGGGTTACGTGATGATGAATATATATATATATATATATATCGAAACAGATGCATTAGAATGGGAGTGTGTGTTTTATGTAAGAATACATAAAAGTTAATTTAGTTAGGTTTTAAATCTTATGATAAGGCTATTTTTTTATAACCTCCGAATCTTAAGTTGAGGTAACTCTCTGGCTTAAAGGGCCTTCATGAAAATACAAACATTGATAACGTTTTACTAAATTACTAGTAATTTTTCGTAGATATTGTTACTATAAAACAAAGGCTACAGATGCAGCTCACATGAATTGAGGTAGAGATACATGAAAACTCTTTTAGTTGATTTTAGCTACGTACCACTCTCCAGATTGTACATAGCTTAAGCAATTAAAACGTTACTGTCCTTATAAAATGTACAGTATATAGGCGTGGTGTCTTTATAACAGTGCTCTGATTCTAGTGTAGATAAAAATGGTACCCCATCAGTGTTGTTCATGTAGCACGTACACATAGCTTCTTGAGGTACAGTGTTCACTTATACCATAGGAGGGAAATGTGTTAGAAACAGTTAGTAGCGGTCAGTATAACAACAATACGGTTGAGTAACTGTTCAAATAAATAGTTTTCCTCCATTAGGCCTGCCAATATTAAAATTAATGTATTTAGAGGTATATGAAATTATAAATATATAGATATAAGAACGCCTGAGACATATTCAGTATAATTCAAAAGTGTCCATGCAAAGGGAATAACGGTTTATGTGTTTTGTTTTGTTTCTTACTCTCAAATAACATTGAATGTGTGTAAAAGGGATAAAAGGGAATGGGCAAACCGAATTGACATGTTCATTGTCTAGTATGGCAGACACGTTGAGCACATTTTGTAAATCTGTAATTAATTTATTAGTTCTACCAATGTATGGAGACTTTTTAATCATCCTGTATATATTAACGACTGATATATATATATATATATATATGGTTGAGATACGTGATATATTGAGAAAGTGCTCGGTTCAGAGATGAATTAAATAGCTAATGGTATCTAGGTTGGAGGTAGTCTTGAATCACTTAAGAAATGTGAGAGGTAAAATATTGAAGCACAGCTACTGTGTAGGCTTGATTGATCTACCAATATCGATGGGGTCATTATAGTGGTTTACAATCCTAGTCCTCACCTACGAGGTCTGAAATAATGTACTCACAGTGGCAGAATGGGTTGGATTTTATATTATTAATTTTCTATACTTTATTCAGTGAAGCATCTTTCAGGAACCGCTAGCTGATATAATATGAATTAACAAAGATAATAGGTATGCTTTGATTTGTACTGGTGTAGCGTGTTTTGCCAGCCGTTGGGGCTATCAACGACATGCGATATTCTGTGGAAAAAGAATAAAAAAAGGTGGATTTTAATTATATTCACGTGATACATATATAAATATGAAAAAAATTAGAGAAAAAAACGACAATGGGAAATATTCCATCAGTTAAACCAGCAGTATCTGGTTACGAAACCACATCTCCAAGGACAAATTCGAGTTCTCCAGTCAAACTCGTTGCCATTGAGACAACCTTGCCAACCTCTTGATAATAATGGCCGGATGGACTAAATGTCAAGTTTATTTATATCCTGGTTTGCTAGTGACTAAGAAGTCAAGGTTTGAATATCAGCTGTGTTTAAAAGAGGTTTTTTTTGAAGATATTTTCACTATTTCTCACTCTTTCAACGCAAATTAAGGTACATTATCTTTGAATTAAACGTTCTTCACTCCTACCACGTTACTACAAATTAGCACCGTGTGTTACTACTGGTTCAGGCTATACGCAGATATAATATATATGCTTGTGAGTCAGTGATAAGTAAGTTTGAAATTATAGAAAGTGTACTCTCATTTGCGGATAGGGAGAATAGAAAGGCATTTTGAATTCACCACCTTCAGTACACCCACTGGTATTTTAACCCCATTCTCCCTGTCAATAGTAACCATGTGACCAACGAGGCATGTACTACTCAATCCTTGTAGCTACATTCAGATGGTAGTAATACGTAGATCATAAACAATATAAATTATTTCTAATAATATCAAAAGATCTAGCCTCACGAGTGATATAATTGACACTTGTCTAAGAAGATGGGATTTAATACTGAAATGTGCACATTTATATATTTATTATGATTTTATATTCTCTCCACAGGATAGTAATGATTGTAGTCTCTAAAAATTAACTTATCTAATTTAATTTCTCTATATCATATAGTTTAAGTTCTTTTTAGTGAGTAAACGCAGAGAAGCTTACAAAAAATAAACATCTTACTATTACCCGTTCCAGTGGATATGTTACTTTGAGGCATCAAGCAAGCAATATACTGGTTTCCTATTGGCGACGAGATCAAGTTTATAATATTGGCCACAATCATTGGGAGAGTTTTTCCCCATGTCATTAACTGCCGCGATTTTCTCTTCTGACGCTATTTAAGGTTAATTTCCTATAATATAATGCTGTATAATCAACTTTTATCCATTAGAATATACCTTTAAATTATATAGGTATTTATCGTTGGAGTGTAATGGATAGTTGCCAGAGTAATCAGAGCTTCTTAAAAGAGTAATTGTGATATTTTCTCCATCACTTGTTTCCCAATTTGTCCCGCCTGGGATAGGGCTGCTTCCACGAAGGCAAGTACATCTAAAATCCTCAATCTGGGCTAACTCCCCCCCCCCCCTTCTCAATTTCAAAGCACACTCATAATGGGTCTCCATCTATCGCAAGAGACCACTCGACCACTGATTAAGGTCATTAGAAATTATAGTAAAAAGTGGTGCTAAATAAAATAAAAAATAAATAGAAAATAAACAAAGTCTGCTTACCCTGGAAACAAGTCTCGCTCCATCATTGGTATGCATATTCAAAATGTACCTGTCCATGCGTCTATAAGCTGTGAGCTGACATACCATCCGGAGTTAACTTTTACCATCACTATAGTCTATAGCTTATATAATTTATATTAGATATTTTATTACCTCCCAAACTTGCAATAGATAGGATTTAAAGTAGTGGGATGGTTCGTGGTGGAGTTCATAATCCCGGCTAGGTGCATTGAAAGTAATTCTCCACACATGTGATTAAAAAACCTATAGTTTTCTTCACCTTATTATCAACCAATGCTGTTAAACATTTCCTAAATATGCTCCTCTCATACGTACATCTAATTTACTTAGGATTCATGGTGTTAAGTGACTGCATTAATGAATATTAAAACTAGAATAATTAATAATGTGTAAGTTTGAACACGAATGACGATGACTCTCAGACGCATCCATCCTGTTTTTCCACCAAAGTACCTAATGTTTACCAAAGTTTGTTTGTTGTTCCGATACAAACCATTCTGTTGACGCTCGTTGCCCACGTCCTAACACTGTCCACAGGACTTATTGGGCCCCAATAATTAATCACAGCCCATCGCCCCTCCTGTTTGCATCACCGCCAGCATTTCTGAATCATTTGATGCGCATGCTTCAATTATTATTATATGATAGTAGGGGGTAAATATTGGACTCTGTGTGTTTCAAATATAATACGAATGCATGTAAGCTTTGAAAAGGAAGAATTTACATATTGAATATGAGTTGGTGGTTCAAAGAAAATATTAAATTACATACACTGGGTGAGGCATTTAAATTGAGACATCAGAATTTTAGAAAAAAAAAAGTGCTTTGTATAAAATATTTTTCGTTTTAAGGGCGGAAGAGAACTGCCCAAACTATTTTAGATTTGGTAGATGTCTTCAAGGTTATGTCAATTTCAAATTTGTTTTTTATATTAAAATCAGTAATTATTTGAGCAGAATTTTATTCTAAATTAAAAAACAAACAAACATTATCTGAAAAAAATTTTATTACTTAAATTTTTAAGTTATTTAACTTATATATCAATAAGAATTTTTACTCAAAAACGTTTTATTCCATTTAAAGTGTCTTAGTATTTATGGATCGTAATGAACATATATTAAAGTAATTTATAATCGTTTCGCATTTAATCTAATAAAGTCTAATATAATAGTGGTTCATGATACGTCGACCTTTATCAATATCTCGAGTTAAATATGGCTACCATGATAGGTAATCCTTTTTTACAAATTTGATTTTATTCTGGAAATATCGGTAAATGTCTATAAATATTAATTAGACTATAAAGTCTAATATAAGAGTGGTTCATGATACGTCGACCTTTATCAATATCTTGAGTTAAATATGGCTACCATGATAGGTAATCTTTTTTAGAAATTTGATTTTATTCTGGAAATATCGGTAAATGTCTATAAATATTAATTAGACTTTTAAAACACCTTTGCCCTTACAAATTACAGCCATGATTTTAAGTTTGGCTTTAAAATTTTGAAATAAACTTAGCTTATAATATTATTATTATTTAATTTGTGATAGTAAATCTGCAAAGCAATCGTAATATATTTCTTAGCACAGGGTTGATATCTGTTAATATGGAGGTTTGTTTGTGTGTTTCCTTAAATACATTATGCTACGACAGTAAATATGTTTACATATTGAAGCAAAACATCAATTTTTAGGTTTTCAAAACTAATCATTGCTTTTATATGTTTTACTACACAAATATATGGAATAGTTAACGAAGAAATGCGTTACAAATGACCTATAAAATCCGATATTCATTAATCTCTTAATAAAGCATTCACGATCATTTGCACGTATCTTTAGGAATCGATACATCAAGAATTGAGGCATTTTCTCGATTATCGATTTTATCGATACCCTTAAGAATCGATAAGTATCGAGGAATCGAATTTCCCATCTCTAAATTTTATTTATGTATTGTTCTATGTATTAATTAATCTGATCAGTAATATTCGTAGAGTATTTATTAATTAATCACAATTATACTGTATATAATACTGCACATTTCAGTATATATATTATTTTAATTAATACACATAGTATATAGTTATGTTTTATGGACAAAACTGTGTTCAATCAGATTTTTTTAAATACAATATTTTAAACTTATTTTTCCAAATAGCGGATACGTCTTAGTAACGGACATTTTTTTTCGATCCGGGAAGGTGTCCACCTTTAAGAGTTTACTATGTATTACATTTTACTGATACCTTTTTGTATTTTGTTCACAGAAATCTTGATATGGTTGTGCTTCAAAATTTGCTAAGTATATTTATTTTATTCTATAAATGTTTGAGGATAGAATAAAGTAATAGTTTATTTTATATTTTCTGTAATCAATTAATAAATGTGATTTAGAATTTATTATAAAACTTAGATTTGAAATAAGCTTTAGTAACCGAATCAATAATTTGATAATAAATTCCCTAAAAATAAATTTATCAAATTTATATATCTCGTAATTAATATTCTGAACCTTTAACCCCATTTACAACCACTTTCTTTGCCGGAATGTGAAAAGGGAAGAGGTGGCGGATGATCCGCATCCTTCTCAACCGACGAAAGAGAACCTTCACTTCATTCCTGAAGAGAGCAGCAGAGGAGGAGATACCGGTGCGTCTGGAATGTCAGCTTACTCCTTTGTCTTGGTGGTTGTGGAAGGCGTGGGGGATAGAAGGTTGTATCTAGCATGCCATTGGTCCGGAGCCATTAATCTCCCGCCTTAACGCTTCACGAGGTAGCAGGCACGTGTGTGGTTTCACCACTAAAAGACGGCGTAAAATGTTAGGGAAATGGGCTTTCTTTTTAAATGGCGTATCACATGAGTTAATCTAAGAAATTCTTCTGCATTCATTTTATTCCCCAGTGATCTCGGGGAAGGTATACATTTATAATGGAAAGAACCACACAATTTGAGAAAAAATTCGTTTTTTTAAATATATTATCTTATTGTTTTATATCCAAACACATTTATTTTATAAACAATGGCATAGAGATAGTGAGCTGTATTATTCTTTTGTACATGTGCATTTCCTATTATTATTTTTTTAAATAAATAATGATTTCACTCGTTGGTCACATAGTATAATGAGTCACTTGCGTGCTAGACTGGATTACAGTAGTGTGGATATCGATTTTCGAAACCCGGTTGGGTGTACTGAGTGTTTTTAATACTTGAGTGGCTCCCCACTCTATCTCCACGAAAATGCAGGTAAATTTACTCAAAAATTCTACCTGCCTCACCCTATATTCAACTACCGTAATTAATGTATGCATAAAACCCGAACGGATACTAATATACGATTTAAAAAAAAACCAATTATTACCAAATTTTACCTAAGACTCTTTTGTTTAGTGACTTTAGTCGGTAACTTGTCTAACTTCTGAGTTAAAGAGCAGGAAGCGGGCTTTAAATGTGTGTGTCGCAAAATTATTTTTATGTTACTTTATTTTTGATAAAAATAATTTGTTAACATCCAATTTTTTAAAATAGAAAGCCACCAAAAGTTTAATATACTTATTTTCCAGAGAGTTTGATAGTTTTCAATCAAAGAGTTGAGTAATTAATGAAGAGATTGAGTTCGTTGTTTCTTACACAACATTTAAATTCGTGGTTGAATAGAAGACAAACAAACGCACATTTGCCGTTAAACCGAAAAAAGTGTGTGTGTGCGCATGCTCAAGTCCGAGTCTGCCGAACTGAAGCCAAATTACAATTTGAGTTTGCCGCTAAAACTCACGACGAATAATAGTGTGTCATCAACAGCAAAAAAGTTTACAATAAAATAATTGCCTATAATTTTGATTAATCTAATGACATAAAATATATAATTGGCAACATAATAACTTCCTCTTTTACATTGATGAGTTGACGGCCAAAGTGTCGTCCATAAACCACGTAACGCTTTGAGGGAGGGAGGGGGGGGAGCTCTTATGTATACACGCTGTTACACGGGGGGGATGATGGGGTATATCAAAGTGTTACGTAACACAGATCTTATACTCAAATTCTAATATTCAAAAATAATATTATTGTTCATGTTTTCACCTTTGATAAACATACTTATAGATAACTTCCGAATATCTGTGGCATTGAAAATGCAAGTTTAGCCCTTAATTTTTGTCTATTAATATTTCGAGTGTGCTTAAGTGTTATTGTCTGCCCAAGGCTACGAATTCCAAGCACATTTTGAAGACACATATTTTCATGCGCATGACAGTGAAATGTTTATAATCACCGTACTTGTTTAAATTTGTCCAATCTACTGACCCCCTCACGGAATTTTAGTTGATAACAGCTGTCAGTCGAAGCGGCCTTAATTTGTAAGCATAGTTGAGTTTGAGTGTAATTTAGATTCCTATTGCACATTCCTTGTGAATAATAGCTTGTGTTTATACAAAAACAAAACTAATTCCTTCAAAAAGAGGAGACTTGTTAATTGCTTGCGTATAAAAAGTGATATCCAGAAGAAAAAAAACAGTGAAAGAGTCTTAAAAAGATGTAGTGAAATGGAAAGAAGCAAAATTACAGAATTTAGCTCAAGGAGGGTTATAGGAGTCCATAAATAGTGTTATTTCTTCATACCAGCAGCATGTTATGAAAAGTAAATTCAAATATCATTATATATTTTCAAAAGGTAGGTGTATTTAAGCCTATGCCTTTTCCCTTCTGATAAATTAGTGTGTGTGTCTATAAATCTAATTATTATATACCCGTTACGGTGGCCGCATTGTCTAAATTGTCATTCTCTCAGTAGAATAGAAGGCCGGTGTTTGAGAGATGGGATTCGATTACCAGTCATATCTACTGAGGATTGTTTTTCCTAAACGGTTTCCCACTCTCCTTTCATGCAAATGTTGATTAAAATTAATCATCTACTGTCAAAAAGGCTATAGTTTTATAGTTATTGTTTTTAGTATAAATATTTTTCCAAGATAAACATCAAAGCTTGTCATAAGAGAAAAGGTAAATTAGATTAGATGGTCCTGAGAAGATTATCAAAACTTGTTCGAAGAAGGTCTAATAGTTAATTTGCAGTTTTGTATAATGTGAATATGACCTTGAGCTGAACATCAAAACTGCTATGAAGAAGTTAGCTATGTTTAATATAAAGATGACCTTGGCATACATTTCAAACTTATCCAGAGTTGGGAGATAAGTTAAATTGTATTTGTACTTACTAAAAGGTGGAACATTAAAACTTATTTTAAAATTCAGTGAGATGAGCGAACCAATGCATGATTGGTTTTGTAAGAACTTAACTATAAATTGATTTGTTAAAACTTTTCATAAATTGGGGTTGGTCAGTGATAACGAAGTAAGTTTACAAATAAATATAATGCAGAGTAACTTAGAGAGTGTATGGATTTAAGAGACGAATAACCATTTAATAAGGATGATGTATTAATCACGTTCAATGGATATTTATAAAACGAAAAAGCCGACGGAAGTTTATTGCTAAAACATAGAAATAATGAAAAACTCGTTGTAAGCAAACTAAACCTGCTTGAAAAGTTAGGAAGTTTAGTGAAGTGGACCTAATAATGCTTCAATAGACAGTGTGAAGTGGGATGGGCGAGAAATAGATCAAGAATATCCAGTTCTAATGG
Source organism: Timema bartmani (assembly GCA_902151455.1). Classification (NCBI taxonomy): domain Eukaryota; kingdom Metazoa; phylum Arthropoda; class Insecta; order Phasmatodea; family Timematidae; genus Timema; species Timema bartmani. The sequence goes on along the minus strand of CABFWB010002924.1, from coordinate 83,406 downwards.
GAAGGCAGTCTAAAATATAAAGAAAATATCACTGTTGAAGGTATTGAAAAAGGGTTGATTTACTTAGCATTAATTCATTTTTTATAGATACGTTAATATTTCATTTTATTTTGATATCAATATTGTGATTTCCTGCTAAAATAAAAATACAAATATGGCGAGGTGCACTACTTAGATTTTCTTCCTCTTTTATTTTAAAATAGAGACATTTACTAAAAACTCGTAAGATTTGTGAAATGAAATAATGTACAGTACATTGTTGTAAAAACATTTCATTGGAGAGCATTAATGAAATAATAGACACGGTTACAGAAACATTGAGTAAAGAGAGATTTCACTGTCCACCAAAGAGCTTCACAATCCATTTTTGTTTTCAAAGAGATCCATAAAAATATTGCTTATAGCTTAAAAAAAACTATTGGTTTTATAAACATATATTCTGTTTTTATTATTTTATTTAAATAGTACTAAAACTTTACAATAATAAGTTATTTAGTATCTCAAATAATTTAGGAGATTTGAAAAAAATCTAAATGTATGTTTATGTAAAGTAGCCCTAAAGTCATTATCATAGGAAAAAGAGACCCACCATTTTGTTTGTAATGTTGAACAGGGCCAGAATACAAAAATTAATAAAGCGGACTTTGAGCAATATCGTTAGAGCAGATTTGGAGCAAAACATTATTTTTTTTTTCAAATTTGCCTTTCAGTAAACTAATCGTAATTTTAGGATTAGATATTTAATTCAAAAACCATCTAGGGCGAAACTTATAAAAACCCTGAAAACCAAGTTTTAGATGGATGGGTAAAATGTTTTTTTTACTCTAGGTATAGTTAAATACACACAGAAATAAAAGCAGACAGAGCGACACACAGAAAGAAAAATGGTATCGCTAAAAACACTTTTTCGGTTTCGGGTGGGGGGGGGGTGAGGT
>CABFWB010002924.1:56522-81684 GCA_902151455.1 Timema bartmani | reverse complement strand
CACATTCACAAGTTGTGATTAATACACATCTTGTCAGAGGTGAAGGAAGGGTTTGGCAATCAGATAAATCTGTGCCGGGACCGAGGATTGAACCCCGGACCCTCAACACAGACGTCTGACACCTTACTCCTAGACCACCAGGTCACCTACGTTTCTATAAATATATTGTATATTTATATGTACATGATATGTTTTAATTTAAATAATTATATATATACACGCCTAATTTAATATATTTTAAGGGTACCGGGAAAAAGGGGGGGGGGAGTTCAAATCTAGCTCAAATCGAGCTAGTGCTGCCATCTGTTGAATAATTATGGGACCTCTATGATTAACTTTGAAGATTCTTTTCATGTATCACATCACTTTTATACTAATTAAACTAATTTGCTAGGGATTATGAAGGTTGGATATAGAGGAAATATACCTGCCTTTGCTTTGAGGGAGAGTGGAAAACCATCTAGGGAAAGCAACTCTTAGTATCCCTGACCGAAATCGAAACGTGATCTCCAAGTGTTCGGCATTCTAGATGATTTCTAGAGTAGTACCATAGACAACGTGGTATAGCGAAATGGGTTTAGATTATTGTTAAAATAAAGGTCACTGTCATATTTATATTAATTAAAAATAATAATTTCTGGGGTTCTAATGAAGGTTGAGGTATAAAAGCTGCTGTCCTGAAATAATGTGTATTGTGACTTTCTCCACTTTTCCTTGAAACTCCTCTTAAATATTTATAAATACCTAAATATATATATACCTTAGATTTATATAATATTTATTTATATAAATATACATAAAAGAAAGTAGTTGGAAATGAACTAAAATTTATTTTAATACCTTTAATACATTTGTAGATATAGTCTACACATTAATACATAAATATTCATATGTAATGTATGCATACCTATAAATATGTTATCATTTATATATACTATAATAAATAAATATTTCAACATCTCTTTATGTTAATATATTATATATTTAGGCCTATATAAACAAAAGAGTTAGATAAATATACATGTATATGCATACAGATATAAATATACATGTATATGCATACAGATATAAATATACATGTATATGCATACATATATAAATATACACATAAACTAAGAGAGAGAAAAGTATATATAAATAAAATTAGTCAGTATATTTAATTTTCTTTTCGTGACACACTAATTACTGTCGTGGGTCCTCGCGGCACACTGGATCAGCAAGTTGACGACACTACTGAGATTCGGACATGTGCAGAGCAATTTCTCTCAGTTAAACAGGAAGAGAGCTTGTTTCTGTCCTCTATTTAATAACGAGTAATTGAGCTTTTGTGGAATTAATAAGTCAACTCTTTAATTCTAAGATGTCACATCCTCTGGAAAACACATAATTAAATATGATTATTAACACCGCTCGGCTTATAAGCACTTACGCTAATGTGTAATGGTAGGGTGATTATGAGATGAAATGGAGGACCTACAGTTTAAAGTGGGATCCGAACCACGGTGGAGGCCTCGCATTCCACACATTCACAAGTTGTGATTAATACACGTCTTGTCAGAGGTGAAGGAATAGTTTAGCAATCAGATAAACCTGTGCAGGGACCGAGTATTGAAACCCGGACCCCCAGCACAGAAGTATGACACCTTACCCCCCCCTGCCAGGTCACCAAATTAAATATTACAAAAATGTATATCTCTTTTTTTTAAATCAATTTAATGAATGAAAATACTTTTGATTGATTTCTATCATCAAATATAACATAATGAAGATAATTTTTTGGCACACCCCTTGAGAGCCAATGGACCCGACTACTATATATTATAAATGAAAGTAGTTGGGTTTATATATATATGAATATATATTATTATATTAAATATATATGAATGAAAGTATTTTGACAAGACTGTTATTTATAAAATAAGGTAGTTAAATTATAATACTATACTAAATATTAAAATAAGTTAAACTGAACTACCAGAAACCCACATTGGTGATCACGTGGACAAAACTTCATGCCCTACTAGTCTAGTAAACTGTGTACGGGTAGTAAGTGTTTCGTATCCTGGTTGGGTTTAGCGAAAAGATGACGATATATATAATATGTGTCCTACTGATTGAGGGCAAGCCAGTCCCCGGGCCACCAAAATCCAACTCCACCCCTTGCAGTGCGCTGCATCGTGACGTCAGAGAGCCCTACCCCCTCTAGTCCTCTTCCCCACAGCTGCCCGGCTAGCTAATATCGACCTCTGGTACCGGGATGGGAACGAAGGACCTCACTCACTCGACAGACGCTCGCTACCTGTTGGTCCTCAGATAGCTTTTTTTTTATTTAAAAAAAAACCAACAAACCCTCTAGCTTAAAGGACAGAAAATTGCCCCGTAAATTGGATTTTCAGTACTTTGACGAGCCGAGTGAAATCCCTATTTTTTTTTAAAAAAAAGTTTAAATTTTAGCGAGTTCCATTGCGGTGAGGCCTTTATTTAATTTTTTTCGTACCGTATAAAAGGATGGTAGCGGTTGGTACAAAGACAAAGGCGTCAATCTCGTATTGCATGGTTCGTTTATACTGTAGAGTCTAGGCGTCTAATCCCAGCTGAGTATAGGCCTACTGAAGTATTTTTATTTAAATGGTTTCTCATTCTCCATCCAATGAAACATTTCCCCATCCACAGGCTATTAAAGTTAGTATTTAGATAGCCCAGATGGGTAATAAGAGAAGGTAAATAATTATGTACGGTGCATATCTCAGTGATAAATAGATCAAACACAATAGGGCTATTTTAATAGTCTGGAAGGATTCTCCATCAGGAGGCTTGAGGAGAGGTCTTCGATAAGAAGTAGATTTAAAAAAAAAAAAATTGAAACCTTCTTAAACTGATTAAACGTGTTTTAAAATATGATTGAATTGTAGCTGTTAGGAATTTCATTACACTCCAATAAGCCACAAGCATATAGATTGATGATAAATACAACATAATTACATTACTAATAAAATTCTTTTTGGAGTTGATGGAGAGTTGGACACTCTTAATTCCCCCTCCCTCAGAAATAATTTGGGTTATACACTTATATCTATTCTAGTTGATAACTTTAATTTTCTAAAATATTTGTTGTAACACGAATAACTATGTATGACTATAGTATAAATAAAAATATGCTTTTGGAGTTGATGGAGTGCTGAAAACTCTTGATTCCCCCTACCTAAGAAGGAATTTGGGTTATATTTTATGTTACAATCCAAACCCGATTCCAGGACAAACTAGTTTAGACTTGGCCAAATTAATACATTCTTCCGCTTGTAGGATACACTAATATAGCCCGATGTTTTTAGGCAGTACTAGTTTTCATTATTCTTAACCCATAGGATTAATCGACCTTGGACAGGTTTCATCATTCACAGTTCGCAAGTAAACGATTTCGGTTAACCTAACCTAACCTAACCTATTACCTAAACCTGTTTTGGCCTAATAAAATTGTAGGCTATACTAATTTGTTCTATGAGCTAGGCGAAAATTTAAGAACAGACGAATTTAGACTAGGCTAAAATAGTATATCCTAAGGCTCTTAGGATGTACCCATTCAGCCTAGTCAAATCTAGTCTGTCCTTGAATCAGGTTTGGACGGTAACATATACATATATCTATTTTAGTTGATACCTTTAATTTCTTAAGTAATTTGTTGCAACACGAATAGCTATGTATGATAACAACATAAATAAAAGTATTTTTTTTACTGTCCACGCCGTAAAGTACAGTTATACTGGATTATTTAAAAAACTGTATGTACTGTTAAAATATAATGTAACTATGTTTGTCTAGTAGACACACTGTACATATAATTTTATTCTTTGAATGGTTGAATTACCTAGACTACCATTAATATAAGACGTTTATAAACCACCATAGGATTTATGTAGTAAAAAAACTTTTATAATATATAATAAATAATTATATTCTTTGCAATCAATATTGATAAAATTTAATAAATTATTTGTGCTATTTTAAAGGTAGGACCTGTTGATAACTTATTTCAAAAATCGACAGTTATAGGTCATATGTTTCTACGTATAATTACGTGAAAGTAGATCTAGTAACTATTATAGCCGTAAGATAAATTATTCCTATAAAAATTGAACTGTCACTGGTTCAAATACTGACTAGTACTTCTATTTTCCTCCACGTCTTGTCACTGGTCTTAGTTTTTACGCACTTATTAATACACTAATAACCATACTCTTGGTAATAGCTAGGCTGTGACCTTGGTGGTATTGAGTAAAGTGCTTCCCTAAGAACCCAATATCCGTGGGTTCAAACCTAACCAGGGTCGATGAGATTTTCTGGAGTGATAAAAATTCTTAGCACAATCTACTTCGGAGGAGAAGTAAAGCCGTTGGTTCCATGTTGACTGTGGCATGTAAAATAAGCCTGGAAGGTACGTTAAAATACATTTCCTAGCAAAATTAGTAGGCCCTTTCGTGATCGCTCATAGAAATTATCGTGTGAATATATAACCAATCGGTTCAGAAAGTACACGTTTAATATCTCAATAAATAAGATCAATAATAATAATAATAATAATAATAATAATAATAATAATAATAATAGCTATCTTAAATGGCTAAGGATAAATAAGGTAAAATTTATATCATAAAATTAGTGTAGAAAAATAACTTAGTAAAGATCATCCCATCACATGCATACCAGGCTAAATTGGTTTTATTCTATCTGGTGTGAGTTCTACAACGCGTAATTTAACCCGCTCATTTTTCAAAATTAAAAGGGAAACGTAAATTCCGAGCTTCCTATGGATTTGGTCTCCTGACTGTTATCGTAATCACTTATAAAATAATAAGACAAACCATAGTTGTATACATATATTTTATTATTGTATTATATTTTTAAATGACCTTGAGCATTTCTGCTGGATACTTGGACACTAATAAAAGTATTTCTACTAACGGGGGAGGTCTGGATAGAAATCACAACTAAAATACGACATGCTGTTAACTCATTTTTCTCAACTTCCACGTCTGTGATATCCAATAATTTTTTTATTTGTCAGGACTTTCATCTAATGTAAGTTTGTAGCATCTTCCACCAACTTCCGTTTTTTTTTTCTTTGACATCCCTTCTTCTTCTTTTTGTAGAAGAATAGTAGGCTAAATGAATTTTCTCAACAAAAAAAAATTACAATTCTATTTTTGAGTGTGAAACTTTAATGTGAGTTAGAAGGTTAGGCGAGTTAAAATAATTAGTGTTGTCCTTAAAACATAAGATTTTAATATAAAATAAATTAAGTAATACATCATTAAATATGTTTAGATTAATTTCTTCTCATAGTAATCTAAATAATTCTTTAATATTTCTCATGAGTGCTGCAGTGTTTGAACAAATAGTCATCAATTTTTAATATTAAAATTGGTGACCTGGTGGTCTAGGGTAAGGTGTCAGACTTCTGTGCTGAAGTCCGGGGTTCAATCCCAGGTCCCGGCACGGATTTATCTGATTGCCAAACCCTTCCTTCACCTCTGACAATACGTGTATTAATCACAACTTGTGAATGTGAGGAATGCCATCGTTAAACTGTAGGTCCTCCATTTCATCTCACAATCACCCTACCATTTCACATTAGCGTAAGTGTGTATAACCCGAACGGTTAGTAAGACGCGGTGCTAATAATAATAATATTAAAATTGGTAGAGATTCAAAATAAAGTATATACTTAAGTAGCATTGTGTTTATTTTGATCATAACTGTTTTTGTTTAGTAAAATATTAATTCCATTACATTGCTTTAATCTACTAATGGCTGACCAGTTTGTATAACTTTATTTATCTTATAAATGTTAAAAGTGTTATTGAAGGGAATGTTTACCATTTTGGTTTCCAAGGCTAGGCCTATAATTTTACTTAAACATATATGTATCGTGTTTTCTTTTATATAGTTATGGTCTTTAACTTTCAAACGGATTAAATAATTAAGTTATTATATAATAAAATGAATAGCTTGTCTATTTAATCTATCATTATATGCTCATTCATACAAAATGATTGCATTATTTGATTGCTCTTGATGTTATCGATCACTCTTGTTTAGATGACCACTTTCGCACGTCCAACACAGACTGCCTTAAAATATGGGAGAAGAATGACCTTGGACTCAGGACGACTGGATAGCTCAATGGTTAGCGTAAAGGCGTATTAAGCCAACGGTCCGGGGCTAAGGCCGATAAACACATAATGCTAAGCTAAGCTAGGCTAAGCCAAGCTAAGTTAAGATTTACCCTGCTAACTCTTAAGAAAAGTAGCGGACCACATAATCAAATGTGCTGGTTCACAGAAAGCTAAGCTAAGCTAGGCTAAGCTAAGCTAAGTTAAGCTTTTGCCCTGCTAACTCTTTAGAAAAGTAGCGGACCACATAATCAAATGTGCTGGTTCACAGAAAGCTAAGCTAAGCTAGGCTATGCCTTGCTACACCACGCTATGTTTTTTCCGATTGCTGGCCGGGCAGTTTTTCCACCTCCCATCTTGAGCCATCTTACGTTGCGCATGCTCATATCGCAGCTTGGGCTCCATGTTGAACAGACGCATTGCTGGTTTAGTGAAAATAACTAAAGAAGTGTTGAAGTTTTGTTTTCAGTTAATTTTACGTGTATTTAAGTAATATTATATCTAGGTTTAATATTTAATAAATGTTTTTATATTAAAATGGAAGCGTTAATTGAAAAAGTCAAACCTCTACCTCCTAAATTATCTTCATCTTCCAAAAAACTGCTAACAGCAGCATCTTATCTTGCTCAGTACTATAACGTGAACTCAAACAAGACATTTTGGGGACCGCCATTATAACTAAACTTCACTGGAGCAGACCAGAAAGAAACAACACTGAATTCGGAAGGTAAAAGAAGGACCTTTGCTTAGCTTAGCTTAGTTTAGCTTAGCAATGAATGTGAAACCAAATTGTCAACATCTTAGCACAGGACAGCATAGCTTAGCTTAGCATTATGTGTGTACCGGCCTTGAGATTCACATGAACTGTTAGTGTTTAAACTTTCAGTTTAATATATTAGTAATACGACACCTTAGCTGAGTTGGTAGCGTGTCTGCCTACTGATCTAAGGGTCTAGAGTTCGATTCCCAGCATGGCTGAAATCTTTATTATTGGTGAAAAATGGGTTTACCCTCTCACATTGGTAAATTAACGGCCAGGGACTGGATGTTGTGCCTAACTTAGATTATAAGGCATATACAGTTACGACAGGCCTAGCTTGAATAAAAAAACTGACTCAGGCCATTGGCTGGAAATAGTAATGGATGAAAGGTTTAAAAATGGGTACTTTTAACCCTTATTAACACCTTTTATACAAAGGTTTGATAAGTAGATAGATCTGTAATATTATATCGATAGAAATAAACAATTTTAACGGTTATAAAATTTACAAAATAGTTTTAATATATAAATGTTATTGTATAATGTCAATACCTATAAAATAATACTCTTAATATTATAACATGTTATCAATGTTTACCAAGAAAAATAAATGTTTCTATTTTTAAAATGTATTTTCCTAACAGAATCCTACTATAATATATAGGAAGCTCACCTTTAAACACAGCCAAGTGTCACGTGACCATAGAAGGGACCCCAGAATTGCCAACCTACGATCGAATTCCCTCTCAACGACTTCACAGCTAGATTGAATGTGATGCGTGGCTATTTTAAAATAATTATTTATTCTAAATCCTCCCTGGCGTTCTCTAGCCATGTTTATTATCCAGACGACTAATTTATTTATCCTAACTCTATACCACTAACCTATGTTGTGATAAAAATAAGCAAACGCTCTCAATGTCTCTTCTAGACTCGCACTGGCTTTATGGCGTCAGTATCGTCTCGTGTGGTGTGCTGGATATGAGGGGTTTAGGTTTGAGTCTTGGAAGGAAGTATTGAGTTTTTTGGTTTTCCTGAATCACTTACGTAATAAATCTTGCTCCGTGAACATATTCGTACATCCCTCTAGATCTACCTGCATTATACGTACGCCATAGTGTAAATATAAGGACAGCCTGAATGTTTTGTAGGCCACAGTGAAAATAACAAGAGTTATTTAATGGCAAAAATAATCTTCATCAGTATTTAAATTATTGTTGTAAAATTCTAAACTTAAATGGTGAAAAAAAATTCATATATATCTTATTTTGTAAAAATAATTATGTTTGTAAATTAAAAAAAAGATTAATAGTGTTATATTTGTGACTAATTTTAAATAATCCTCACTATCATTACTAAATTATTTATATATACGTTATTTAATTCATCGTTTATCATATTCTGTTTTCATACGTCTTTTTTTTTCTATATGCATTATTTAACATGTTTGGTGTATACTATTTTATAGCTAATTGTGAATAATATTAATTATTTTAACTGTTAGTTTCTAGAAAGATTGTTTCAAACTACGATTTAAATAAATTTAATCAAATTTAAAGAAATTGTTTTAGACTTATAATCTAATAGAAAGCAAATTAACAAAAATAATATTTTATTTAAATAATAGTTCAAAACACACCAAACACTTATAAATAATGTATAATTTTTTAATAAATGTTGGTAATCATAATATTGCATGACTTTGGATATGGCTATACCCGATTAATAGATAAATTGGAAGTTTTGTGTTTCCTGAAAGGAAAGCTGCTCGTTTTGTTTAAACCATTATTATTTTATTTGAGAATTAATTTTATTCCCACTACTTACATAAATATAATCAATTTACTTAAATGATAGGCATCAAATTAAAGGTAGCTAGAAAATCGACCATTCACTTTTGAAGCGTTATACCAAATGGTTATATGAAACCATTGTTTCCCCTTGATAAATTGAGGAAGTTTGATTGATAATAAAAATCAATTACCAATAATTTAGTTACCTTTATTAAAATTATTGATTGTAGATATGAATTTATAATTTTCTTTCAATATGTTTAGAATATCCATTTAATCTCAAACAATTAAAAGCTTATAAAATAGTAATATTTTATCTGAATTGTTTGATTCTTCTTGCCTTTTCAAATGTAAATCTTTTAAACTTTATCATAGTATAATTGTTTATAATATCCACTAAATAATAGATGTTACCACCATAAACATGCATTTTCAGATTTGGATGAATAAAGTGTGTATTGCTCAACGTACTAATATGATTTACTCGTTCTTGGTAAATACACATGATTTTATTCGATAAAGTTATGGACTCTCCTCAGTGGCATAGTTAGCTAACGCGCTAGTTTCGTGTTTAGCTAGACAGCCTAGTACGGGGAGATCCAGTTTCGAATCTCATTTGGGTGAAGGGGGGTGGTTATCCTAATTGGTTTTACACTCTCCCTCTACGCAAATGTGGGTTCACTACATCTTTATTCAATCTTCCTAATTCCTAATCCATTAGCGTAATTAGTACTTAAGCATATAACGAAAACGGGTAGCAAAACGCGGCTCTAATTATTATTATTATTATTATTATTATTATTATTATATAGCTATGCAACCATTTATTGTTAAAATACTTAACATGAAGAGTCATCAGTAACGTTAGATGGTTGAAAGGGATAGTAATCATTTGACCCGCATCAGTGGTTTAATAAAAATTAGAGTTTAAGTCTTCCTAATCCCTTTTACCCAACGAAAGGTAACGTTGGGATGAATAAAATTATGTATTTATTGGGCACCACTCCTAGGATCTAGGAGAAAATAATAATAAAATACCTTTAGCTCGGCAAACTTAGACAGAGGCACGATGACCCTTAATACTCGAGACTAATGGGTGTGCTCGGGAACGTTTTCTGGATATTACAATGTTAATGATAATGACACTACCTTACCTACAAGAGTTGAAAGAATACTTAAAATAAAACACGAATAATTTAAATAAAATGGATCATTTAAACAAATTGTACTAATTTAGATTACAATAAAAAAATACAGTTATTGAAATTTTTGTGGGCAATTATTATTATTATTGTTTCCCTTTTAACTACAGCTCATTCCTACCTATGGAATTCCAAATAAATATAATGCTAATCTGACAAAATAAAAAATAAAATATATGGTATTACATAAATTCATACACAAAATTAATCAATTAAAATAATAATATCTTAACATGGTTAAATTTAGGGGTTTTAGAATATATAATACTAGAGTGAAAAAATATATATAGGCTAAACTTATATAGTATATATAGTTTTGAGTAAGACAAAAAAAATATCATTGTTGAGGAAAGAGAAAAAGAAATCAATAGAATTAATATTTTTACATAAAATAAAGTATTAATTAATTCTCTGGAATAGATAAAGAGTCTGAATATATTTAGTCTTCTCTGAAAGATTTTTGCATAAATCCTGGTCGCTTGATAAAAAGAGAGAAAGAAATATATTTAAAATTGACGATTTGGCTGGATCTCACCAATGAATTCGTCAATGTTGAAACAGCCTGAATTTCTGAAATCTGTTTTCTTTTATTTATTCCAACTCGTCCACAATTTAAAGAAATAAACAGTCTTTAGCTCGTCCCCAGACACTTAAATTTCCATTTGTGTACTTGCACTTTACTTTCCAGCAATTGTAACACTTTAAAATTAAATTTAGTTAGGAGCTACACAGATTTTGCTCCATGTTAGAAAGAAAAAAACCAGGAAGCAACCACTAATCTTCTTCAGAAAGTGTTGAATGAAGCAAATTTAAAAATGTTAAATTTTCTTCCAAGTCCAAAGAAAAAACTAATACATTAAAACAAAAGATAAAATGTTGGCTATGGACTACAGATGAATATAAAATAAAATGCAAATTTAATATAGATATTGAAATATATGTCAATGAATATGAACAATGATTTTTCTTAAAAGAATTGAAATGTTTATTTATATCTGTCAAAATTGAAATTCGCGCTATTTTGGAGGTATTTACATCACGTCTTTTTTTTTCTACTTTTACAATCGCGAGACCCGCCACTCATTTGTTTTACCAAATCCGCGCAGTGCGCATGCCTTGAAATAACTCATAACTGACATTGAAAGTAAATAGAAGAGTCAACAAACTTTTTAGAAGGATAATTAATATGTTTAATAAAAGGTAAGTGTTTTTCCTTAGGTCTAAATTCCTTATTTAAATTATTTAAGATAGTGTTAGACTTTCTTATTTTTATCCTTTTATTTTTTTGAATGGATGTAAATAGTATTATTTGTCACGCAGGCAAAACAGCGTGATAAGTTGTGGCCGAAATTTGAAGAGCATAATTTAAAATGAAAATAAATTGGAAACCATTAAAAAAATTAGATAAATATAAGGAAATAAATGGTAGGGTGGCAAGTAACGTTACAGTGGCGTAGCTAGCTAACGCGCTAGTTTCATGTTTATCTAGACTGCCTAGGACGGGGAGATCGAGGCTCAGATTTTGGTTGGGTGAACTGGGGGTGGTTTTACCTAAATGGTTGTCCACTCTCCCTCCACTCAAATACGAATTCACTTCCTCTAAGTTTCAACCTTCCCAATTACTAATCCATTAGCGTAATTAGTACTTAAACGTATATACCAAACGGGTAGTAAGATGTGTTGCTATATGAGCAGACAAATAAATAGATAAAAAATTATAATCTATTGATTTCAGTTGAATAATAGTCTGGGTGATGTTATTTTTCAATTAGCTAGAATTCCATTAAATTCCATGCTACTTCAGAGAGATGTGATTGTTTTCTCAAACGTAAGAAGCGTTAAGTCAATAATAGGATACTTTCCTCATTTACTGCTCTTATCTTCATCAGAGAAAATACCAAATTAAATTCGTATACTGATCAACAAGCTTCAAATCTATCTGGTTTGTTTTGCCAATGGCGGGAAGTTTGAGGCTTAAATCTTTCCCTGGTTCACTTATGTGCGTTTATTAATTGATGTCCCACTATTTTTTTCATGCGAATGTAGGTGCACTTAATATATATTAGACTACCCCTATCTCTATCACGTTGGTATGTAAAAAGAAATTCCTAAACGGGTTGTAAGCTCCAATGGATGTAAAATTGTATATTATTATTAAAGTATAATATTTCTCAGCCCAATGTTTGAAATATAACAGTGGATTAAATTAAATTAAAATCATACTTTCACTTATGTTAATATTTTTAAGATACCTCCATGTTTCTATTCTGAAATAATTTTAAGATCTTTATTTATCTTGTAAATGAAATTTTAAACTTTCACAGTCGTTGCTGTAAATTTCAGTGAATTTAAATGATAAATATTTAAAATAAATTTATTAATATGATCATGAATAAAATTATTTATGAATTTTTACGTATATAGTCTAATTAATTATAAAGGCTTTTAAAATAAAAAAATAAATCTGACTGCAAAAATAAATATTTTTACTATTTAAAGATTCAATGCAAATTATTCTTATTTAAATTTATATTAAAGTAGGATGGTTTCCCCGGTGAACATAATAGTGACGTCACTTATCACGTTTGGAATGTAATCAGACAGTAATTTCCTCAAGCTGTTGAACGCAGTCAATGATATTATGTTACGGTGACACCCACCAATTAGTCAGTAAATGAGGAACTCCCTCTTCAATATGACGTAAAGGGGACAGGTAGAGAGTTGTCTCTCTAAAGTGCGAGGAGTGAGACTGTAACATAAGTGTTGACTCCAAGTGGTGACTTCCATGTCCTATTGAAGATAATGAATGCCCTATACACATGGTCGATGTTTTCATTCATACATTTAGAATATAAACTTGTACTAAAATAATTATGACAGCTAACACGAAATGACTAAAGAATTAATTACAACAAAACATACGTTGACCATTCACATGATAATTGTTTTCATCTTAGTTATTCAGTTAATGTTATCCACGGTTAAAATGTATTTAATAAAATGGGTGACAATTATACTACCCATACGGGACTGAGATGGTCATACAGCCAAATTCTCGGATAGTATAAAAACAAATGAGGGGTTAAAGGGGAGTGGGAAGGGTTGTGAAACAAATTAAAATTAAATAAAAACTAAACGGAAGTGCTAAATAGATAGGAAATAATGATTTTTAGAGTATAAGTAATTATTCTACAGTATTTTGAATTCAATAAATTACAAAGCTATTATTTTTTATGTAAAAAAGAAACAATTTATTTTAAATTTAGTTAAATGCAACTTTTACTAAATAGTATTTTGGATAATTGGGGAATAGTGAATGTATTTTGAAACGATGTGAGATTTTTTTTAATACTACTCCCCTTAAAACTAGAATTAAAAAAATAATATTGTTTCATCATACTATTATTAGAAAGGCAAGGAAATCACTTTTCAGTTTACTAAAGTATCACTGTTTTTTGTCTTTTTTTTCATAGCTAAGCATATAATTATCACTTTATTACCTTTACTAATTATCGTAAGACTATCTTATAATTTGAACCATATTGTTACCCGTCAAGGTAAGCTTAATAGTTTTCATTACAAGCTGAGTGCAATAGGTGGTAAACACGCACCAAATTTAATATAAAGTGAAAACGAGATAAATCCTTACCACAAACATAGGCAAATCTTGAAACATAATTATATACTATGACTTCAGATTAGTCTTAAATTCATACCTTTCAAGTTTCGATTTTACTTCATATTTTTTTAAAGTAAATTTACACTCTCTTACAACTATTTGTAAACCGCTTCAGTGGCTGAATTGTCCTAGGCGTCACCCTTGGGGAGATCGGGACTGGATTTCTTGTCGAGTATACCTGGAGTTTTTTTTTCTAAATGGTTTTGCACTCTCTTTCCACGCAAATGTGGGTGGATTACCTCTAAAATGCTTCTTTCCTCATACCTACACCATCAGAGTAAAATTATCATACATACATACGTATATGTATAATCTGGACAGGTAGTAAGACGTGGTGATAAAAATAACTATTTGTAAATGGAGACTTACAGACATATAAATTTATCATAATTATAAGTACGTAATATATACAATAAATACACAAAAATTTCTTTCATACAACTCTTGTTGAAAAGACTTGTTATGAATAGTTTTAACCCAACTACAACTATAAATAAAAATCCCTTCAATCTATAACTTATTTTAAGAAACTTAAAAGTAAAACTTCTCTCTCGAATAGTTATCATTAAACTCATAACTTAGTTTGAAATAACGAACGCAGATCAATCCATACAAACAAATATTTTTGACATGAATTATATATCATTGGTTTTATATCAAGGCAATCAAATACATGTCATCTTTAAGACTTTAAAACTATTTTAATTTTTAACATGCTTAAATTAAATTATGTAGTAGGCTATAGTTGTTAAAAATACATCTGATCATTAAATAGCTATTTATAAAGCTTCTCATAACCTTTTTATATTATATAGAATAATTCCTATGAAATAATTTATTTACTATTCCATATGTGGTTCTATGTCAATGAATCAGCAAGTAATTTAATATAAAAATAGACTTCCATAAATAATAAGATGAAATGAATAATATTATATACATTATATATTGGGTGTAACATTTTGTTACAACAGGACTCGCCCCCATGTAAACCTTCACACGTAACTCACCTTTGGATTCATACTACCCGCTCCAAATATTATCGGAACTAATAAAATCCCTACAATAGTAGTCTTCTCTATTGTAGTTCTCGTAGTTTGGTATAATATAATAGACAATTCTGAACAATATTCAATAACAATTCATAGGATAATATTCAATCTACAAATAACACTGTTCATGTACTCACCGAATGTATCTTCTGGGTAGACCAACCACCAAGACGGACCAACACCTATAGAAGCCTAGTATGGGGAGTTGACCAAGCGAGCTACGATGTTCCAACAGCTGATGTCCACACCGATTTGATCAAAGCAACACTGAAATGGGCCATGCAGAACTTGCCTCGACTAAAGGAAGACTGCTTACCTGCCCTCTCATGGGAGAAACGTGAACTACGAAAACAATATCAGGTGATAGAAGAAATGTTATAGAAGGCGGATGGAGCTCTAACAACAAATGGGCTACGTTACTATCGAATGCTTCGAGAAGGACGTCAGCGACAAGTGTTCTTTTCCCCCACCTTGCGTCCCTAGCAATGAAAACCCTATATAGATTGATGTTCGTGTATGCTAAAATGACTATTCAATCGACACTTGATGGATGAGTGCTGTCCTGGACCTGGACAATGTCAGGATAAACTTTCATATTCTATGGACTTAAACAATGGAAGCTTATATATTGGACTCTAATTTAACTTTAACTTTTAGTGTTAGCCAAGTTAGGCGTCGTAATGTTTATATTTAATATTTTTTTACCTGAACATTTATTTTTATATGAGACTTTATATTTGGTCTGTCGCCACTTGGGCGCTAGAGTCTGCTGTATTTCTTGAACTTTTAGATAGCCACAAGTATTAGTTAATTTTGTGTTGGACACTTAAAAATAATTATTTTTGAAACTGTGGTTACTAGTGATTGTTTTGATTTTTGTGATTTATATTTATATAAATGTATTTTTATAACGTAAACTTTTTTACTAATAAAATTAATATTGAAATTAATGCTATATTAGAACATTTTCAAATCTTTTTGCTATGGTTTGTTTCTAGTAGTGTATTTTCTTTAAATTCACAAGTAAGTGAACTTTTCCAAATTGTGAGTCAAGATCAGATATTCCCGTGGAAGTTTGACTAAAGTCTGTTAGCCAAACTCTCGTGTGTTGTAAAATGTCTAGTAAATATTTAATATTTATAATTAATTTTTTTGAATTCTGCATTCATTGGTGTGAATCAGACACTTTCGGAACAGTGTACCAAGGCCCATAAGGCCCTTATATGAACATTACTTGCTTTAAATTATGTACTTTAATCAACTTTATGGGTTGTTCTGTCTCTTCAAGACTGACCCATTTGATTGTAAGATATATTAAGTATGAGGGAAGATTCACTCAAGTTAACTACGTGAAATAATTGTTTATGTTTTTGATTTTCAACATACCTCAGATTGATTTTTGAGAGCATGTAAGGATTTCTGTTCTGTTGTTATTACTTTGAATAAACCATTCATATAGTTCTTATTATATCTTGCAATTGATTTCCCTTTTTGTATGTTTTGTAGATTACTCCCACTCTCTTTTATATTATTTGTGGTCGTAAATAAAAGGAAGTAGAGTGGGGTGTAACACGAGGCTACTTGCTAACTATTATATAACCACTTATTAACAAGCGTTATTCTAATTTATTTATTTTAATACTTTCATTTGGTTGATTTCAAACAACATTATAGTTTTTCAATGGTTGTTCAGATAAATTATTATAGTATAAAATCAAATTACGTCGGATTATTCATAAAATGAACATATATTAATATATTGAAGTATTAATAAAAAAACACTGTACAAACTATTTGAGCCACACGCTATGAATTACAACTTTGAATATTCCTTAATACATCTCAAATGATCTAGTTATAACTACCCTTTTTTTCTTAGGTCAAAAATAGATATTGATTATGAACATATTTTGTTGCAATAATGTATGTCATTTTCAAAAACAAAAGTGGTGAATTGGTCTCATAGTTGTTGTAAACACAGGTGAAAAAATAGATCATTAATATCTTAAAATAATGAAAATATAAAGTTATAGTTGTCTTATATTGGTTATATATTTACACTACCAATTAAATCTGAAATTAAAACTTACTCAGGCATAATAAGACAAAGAAAGAAATTAAACAATGATAAGATTATATAGCAAAGGGTTTTCTGTTATATTATAGAATGTTATAAAAGCTACTTAAGTAGCTTTTGCGTATTCCAGCCACAAGTCATATGATCTTATTTTATCACTTTTGAATATATTATAAATACTGTACCTCTAAAATTACATAAATGATATAAAATATTATCATTATGAGTAACCAAAAAAGGTTTTATTTTTATAATATCTTCAATATACAGAGTTCTAATATAGCTTACTTATATTCTTTAGAAAAAGGGCTAAAACTGTTTTTAGTTTTATTAATAAGAATTATTCATCAGCTCTTTTGTTACCTTTTTAAACTATACATATTGCTCACTAGCTTGTCATTAAAGAAATAATACGTCCCAATCAATATTTTTAATTTTTTTTAATTTTACAACAGTTATTTTACTCAAGCTGATTATTTATGTATTTTTTTTTCATCAATAACTCTATATTTCCAGAATTTGGTTTTGATTATAAAATAAGAACCAAACCTTAAAGAGGTTTTTTAGATAAAAGCCTTATATTTAATTACACAAATACAGGGTGGGGCAGAAACAATTAGACGATCTATGCTGAGTAAAATGGTGGATAATGCGCTGAAGTTTGCCTGACTTCCTGTGGAACTCACCTTGGTGACATTATCTTCCAAAAGTGAAAAAATCTAGTATGTAGTTTGTTTTTATTTAGCTAGTGAATATTTACTTTTCAATTAAAGTGCTAGTTATTAGGTTACTAATTGCTTAGGCCTAATCCTGTATAAAACTTGCCTCATATTGTTTTGGGACAGCATTATTTATGTTTTATTTAAACACATTTAATATTTTTATTCAGTAGATATATTTATCTGAACCGACTTATTATATCAACATACGAGAATTTATATGAGCGAAAACAAAAGGCCCTACCAATTTTGTCATGAAAAGTATTTTCAAATATCTTCCAGGGTTCTTTTACATGCCACAATTGATATTGGACTGATGGATTTAATTCCCCTCCTAAGGACATGGCGCTACAGATTTTTATCAGTTAAGAAACATACATTAACACTGGGTGGGTTGGAACCAATTAACATCGGGTCTCGAGGCGAGCACTTTACCCCAAAACAACCAAGGCCAGCCACATTTTATTATTTATTTTAGTGAAAACATTAGTAGCCTCCTATTTTAAAACTACTTTCTTAATTAAGTTTATGTCTTTAGCTTTATTTTATAGAGCTATAAAATATACTAGTGATTGTAAATTATGTGTCTGTTGTCAAGGATCATGGAAAATAAAATGAGATACTTATTTTATAACTGCTTTTTAATTCTTAATGTTTTCTAATTGTTTTAACATCATAAAAGGGGAAGTGATCATTTATGTTATTTATAATATAAACTATTTTATAAACCATGGTTTAAAAAGTTTGTGGCAATCTGCTTAAACACAGAGATAGCCATAAAATGTATTATTTAAAATAAATGGTACACAAGAATTGCGGAACAACTCGTTCAAAATGGGTAATACTCTTACACAAACTGAGGGGTAGAAGTTATATTCACAATGACTTTGGGCCAGTTTCATAGTCAGATTTAGTACGCCTAAAGTGCGAGTCGATACTAAATACAGGACGACACCTACCTAGACCAAAATGGAATGGGCCAGTTTCGCATATGAAACTGGCCCATTCCATTCAATTTCAGGTAGGTGACGTCTTGTATTTAGTATAGCGCCGAACTTGAGGCGTACTAAATCTGACTATGAAACTGGCCCTTTGTTCGAAATGGAACATGAAGGTTAGGTTAGGTTAGGTTAGGTAAGGTTAAATTAGTCTTGGTTAGGCTAGGCTAGGTTAGCTTAGTTTTGTTGTTAAGAGTTGAATAGGTCCAAAGGTTGTTCCACATTTCATATGGACCGGCTGGCCGGTATACTTTATTTCACAATCCGAGCGGACCCTAATTGAATGTCTGCTGACAGGTATACTTTATCCGTAATTCGAGTGCACCCGAAAGAAAAAGTATTAATATTAATTTAAAGAATTATAAAGGTTATAAATAAAGCACAGGTGTGAAAATTATTTTCATAAATAATTAAAACTCTACAACAGGTTTTAATAGTATAGCAAATTTAGAGATCCTAGTTTTGTAATGGTAATTGGAAACAATATTTTTAAATTTATTATATTTACAAATATTGTGTAGAACATGTATATAATATAAATTTAAAATTGGACATAAATTTAAGCAACTTATCTTAAAAGTAAATGATGATAGTAGTAGTTTAACAGCTGGTTATAATAATTTTATTAGTAAATTACTTAATCAATTTAAGACTCTATAATTAGTACATGAAACCCCTTAAAATAGTGAGATTTACTGGTCATATTCTTTCAGTTTTAAAATAAATATTTTGGTTTGCGATTTCATCGCTAAGACATATTCATGTAGTTGGTAAATATATATTATCTGGTCTACATAAACTTGATTCTCTACCTAATTGTGTTTGACCATGGTGTGTGAAGGAACTTGAAGACGACACTAAGGAATCAAAGTGAGTGACACGTAAAGTGTTAGAGGAATGTGGTAAAACGCTTGACTTTAAGGCTAATTAGAAAGTTAGTCATTATGAAACAAGTCCTTACGCTCTGGAGACTCAAAAGTTACGTTTTAAGCCATTGCCTTTGAAAACTTAATGAGGTTGAGCTTACATTTATTACTACTGCATAATACTATACTCTATTTTGTATAAATGGTTAATGAATTAGCTCACACAACTGACATGTTGAGAGAGTGAGATAGAGAGAGCTTATTACTATTACTAATTAATTAATACATTCCAATCCAATACCATACAATACAAATTACATACTATTACTATTGAGATTTAATGTGTATATAATATATTACATGTTTTGTTCATTTATTAATAAATATCATATTGCTGAAAAACCTCTATTTAAGTTATTTGCTATCAGACAGATACTTCAACATTTGTAGATGTTTTAAAATAAATACACTTTATAAAATAATATCCTAGAAATTACCTACTTAAACTACAAACCATTTAAAACTAATACTAAAAATATCCTTTATTTTAAATTATTACCTTTATTGATCAGTTTTAACAACCTTTTTATAAACTCTTACTGTATTTCATTTACATTTTTTAGATTATTATTTTGTGTCACCGTGAATGTAGTTTTGGAAAAAGTGTTCAGGATATTTTGATCTCCAGCGAAGATTAAAATGGTGTTTTAAAATAATTTTCTTCAAACAATATTTTAACCTAACTTGGACACTATTTAAATTTAGATGTTGTTTATTTTTTAAGCTTTACATATATATTGTATTGTTTTAGTATTTAAAATAATATATTTAATTAAATGGTTATAAACTTGCACAAACTAAACATCCAAAACATAATTTACACACAATGTACAAACATACTTTTGCAAATATTTAAAATAAATATATGATATTAAAGGTGATTCGATCACCTTAAATTTTTTAATTAATTAACAATAAGACTTAATATATTTGTGTACCTTTGAACTAAATTTATTAATTTTATTTCAACCACTGTTGCTGAGTTCTGCTTATAGATTTATCTTTCTACCCTTGTGTACACTTATGCCTAGGTCGTTTTTATGATCAGTTTTCTTATATTATTTTATTATATTAAAAAATACCCATACCCTATGTAGCCAAAAGGTCACATATTAAAAAGGAATTTTCAAAATATATTTACAAAACTTGATTTTTTTTATAAGCTATACACAGATTTTAAAATAAATTTCTAATTTTTTTTAGACTATACCTTAAATAATTTGTGCTGGAAAGGGTTTAAAAAGTTTTGGGTGTAAGCCCCGGTGGTTTCAGATTTTCTGTGAAGCAATGGGTCTAGAACGGGGTCAACTAAGCCTCGTTAGGACAAATGAGGAGCTACTTGAATTAATAAGTAGCGGCTCCTTTCTAGAAAACTGATATTAATGTTAAATGAACTATTATTGTGCTGACTACATGAAACCCTCAATTCGCAGAGGTTGGCACTACCTTCGCCAACAGATGGTGGTCACTTGGTCGATATGGCTTGATTGTAGGATGATGCTATGGCATATTTTATTTCTATCCAATTGAATATTTTATGTGTAATTAATAATGTTAATATTTTACCATTGATAATATTATTTCAATTTTATAAATTTGGTAGCTTAGAAACATAAAATTGTAATAGCCATGAAATAAATTGAGGTGTTTGTTTATTTTAACATTGTAATTTTGTTAATTGCGAGTGACAGAACTGGTGTAGAAACGTGTTTTGATGAGTGAGTAAACACTAGGATACAAGTGCTGACAATCCAAAACAGCTTGTCAGCATTCCTCTTAGCAATGCAGTATACGTAGTACTATTTTTCAAGCTATCAGGGCTAACAATTTAACAAAGATTTTAAGGGGGCACTCAGCCCGGTTCTGGGGCTGCGCTGATTAGGACGCCGGATCGTCGAGTACGTGTTCTGGAGGACTACAGTCTTGCCCAGTGTATCGGGGTTCTTATCCGTGCAGGATCACCTAGACTCTTAAGTGTCAGTCAGGCCATTGTTTAAGCTTTCCTTGCTATAATTAGCTCTGTCACGAGCTCCTAAGTAAAGTATATATCCTTTTAGTATCCTCTTAGTAATATCACATTTTGTAATAGTGCAAAGTAGTACAATAAACCCTAAAAACCAAATCCGTCTATAAATTACGAACCCACACACATATATCCCGTCTCCGTCCCCACCCTTGGCCACAACACATCCTGACAGCTTAAGACCCACAAGAGGGAAGGTGACCAAATAGATATATATACTATTCGAAGAATAATAGTTGAGGAATAACGCGCAGTAAGTTAAAAAAATTAATTATGAATTAGTATTTATAAACTATGATAATTATTATTAGTTCATTGAAATATTCTTAAAATAATTTAGTCGGTATTTGGTTTGTTTAAAAAGAATGTGTCACTTTTGCAAAAAAAATGTGTTTATGATCAAAGGATATTTGTTCCAGAAAAAAAATTGAAAATATAGTAAAAAAATAAACTAAAAATTAGTTTTTTAATTTAAATAAGCGTTTTAATATTATTGGAAGCACCTTAATTTTTTTTAAACTATATTGTTATTTTCTGATGACTCCTAAAAGAGAAGAAGTATTTTTATTTAAAATAATGAGTTATAACTAAATTGTTCCAGTAAAGGAGCGAGAAGGTATATGTAATGCACAATGTATTTAATTTACATTAAAATAATGTTATCATTTAAAATTTGGAAATAATCAAATACAAAACTTTAAGTTTGGCTGAATACATTTTTATTTTTTGAGTATACAACTTAAGAAAATATATTGAAATAATTTGTTTTAATCTGTAATTTTATAGTACCATAATTTATATCTTCTTCAGGCTATTTATTATTTGTGCCAGTGAGGACATAGTTTTTTATACACCCCTGTCCTACTTATAATCAAAACTATTCACATATTTATAAAATAATGGTATATAAATCTTTTTCTAAAGTCAACAACCAAGGTTGGTTTGATGTGATATCTATTTATCCATCGATGGACATGCATTCAGCTCTTTGGCTGGTTAGAGCTGCTTGCACCATCTGGTAGGAATCCCATGTTCTAGGGATGATCAAAAGGTGGGGGTTCCTCGTTGCCTTCCACAATTAATTTATATGAGCGAGAACCAAAGTCCCTCTCAATTTTGCCGGTAAAGTTACTTTCACATACTTTCCAGGGTTATTTTACTTGCCAGCCACAATAGACATGGGACCGACGGCTTTACTTCACCTCCGAAGGAAGTTGTGCTACGTATATTTATCGCTCGAGAAAAATCCATTGTCCTCTGCTGGGTTTGAACCTAAAAACATCGGTACTGAAGCAAGCACATTACAGAATGACCACCAAAGTTGACATGGGATAGGATTATGAAAGTTAGAATTAAATGTATAACCATCAAAAACCAAGAAAAACTTGACTCTTGACCTCCAAGTCACCTGCAATATAGTTTATTATGATATGAGACTTTAATCTTACAGGATGCCTTAGATTGCATAAACAGCTTTGAGTGCGCGTACCAAGTTTAGTCAAACAAACCATATTTATTAGTTTAAAGCACACAAGAGGCCTTGATTTGATAATACTATATTGACTGTACACAATATATGGATAAAACTAAGGGTACATTTACTCATCTAAAGGCAACCAAAATAATCCGACGCATATTGATACATTCGGTTCTTCATTAGAACTAACCGGGAGCTGATTGTATTTCAGGAAAGTGAGCATTAGTGAAGTTTCCTGTTCATGTAATTGAATTGTGTGGTAATCAGAGGGAGAACAACAGCTATAATGGCTTAGTCCATGCGCCTTTCTTGTTTCAAAGCGAAATGTGTATTCCACGAGTTCTCCAATACAACTTACCCTGCTTCATGGTTCATTGACTTAAATGCCAGTCTCACAACTACATTTAGAATAATCCAATTATTTGTAACTAGGGATTCTTGTTTGAGAAGAGCGGGCTCATCAACCGCCGGCTCGTCAAAAGGACTGAAATGGAAAACAGATAGTTAAGGGGTTGATGTAGCTGTATTGATTATATTTGTATACATTTTTCTTGTACATCCGTTACTGTTTCCAGCTTGTGGCCTGGGTATTTTTTTTTTCAAGCCATGTATTTTCCACTACCGGCTGGTTAGACCTGTCGTAGCTTCATATGCTTTACAATCTAACTTAATACTAGGACAGGCACAACATCCAGTCCCCGGCCGTTATTTTATCGATATGAAAGAGTAAACCCATTTTCATTAATAATACATTTTCGTCCATGCAGGGAATCAAACCTGTGACCCTTAGCTCAGTAGTTGAGACACGCTTCTAACTGAGCTAAGGTGTAAGACTTACATATACATCTTTGTTGCTAATATTAAAAATACATATTCATTATTAGTTATTTTCAATTAGTGTATTTTGTCCAAAAGATAAAGCAGGTAATATATGTATATATAAAATTTCTGCAAGATAGTCTTTAAATTGAAAAATGACCCCTGGATATGGGAATCGAGCCCGAGACCTTAGACTTACTACGGTGCAGTAGTAAATTTAAACAATCGGTTATTTAGCTGTGGCTTTAAGCGTAACTAACAAACATAATAGCTTGGCTATTTAATCCATCAATTTATGTAATGTTAATTTTTTTAAATAGTAAAAATAAAGATACAATCCTTATCTCACTAGGAATTATTTCTAGTTTGTCTCTTTCATCTATATTTTTAGGTTGGCTTCCTTACCTATCTCATTTACTAAATTAACCTACAATGTGTTTACGGCTTTTTCGTAACTAATAGTTCCGTAAGATATACAATCCCATTATATTAAAAATAGCTTACGATTTCTTTGTAAATATATATTACACACATTGGTAGCTTCTTATTAAATTTAAACGGGTTTTCTTATCCAATTCAAGATTTTATTTTAATTTCGAACCCTCTTTAGTAACTTTCTAATTGAATCTATCAAAGTTATTTTATATAATTTACTTTTTACTTGTAAATACAAACCTATACGAGTAAATTTCCCATATAATTCAATAAATATGTTTGATATTATTTACGGGTTCGTTGTAAATACAAACACCTATTAGTAACATTTCCATTAAATCTGATAAAATATTTGATCCTTTCTACAATTTATTTGTGAAAACATTATTTTTAAATTTAGCTTAATAAATTCTCAGTTTATTTGTGAATACATTTTATTTTTTTAAATTTATTTTAAAACTAAACCTAAGAGAACACTCATTTATCCAAGCAAAAGTTGATTTTCCATTTCATTTTTGTGTGTGGTCAAATTTGTAATTTATCGCACTAGCATTTTCTGACAATTATATTAGTAGGCTTAAATTTGGAATACTATGTTTTAGTATAGTTACATATGTGTTATTTATATAAAATTAATAATAATAATACTTATCACCGCGTATTACTACCTTTTTGGGATAGCGCTCAAGTACTAATTACACTAATTGGCTAAAAATTAGGAGGGTTGAATACAGAGAAAGTGAACCCGCGTTTTTGTGGAGGAAGAGTGGAAAACCATTCATAGAAAACCACCCCCAGTTCATCCGAGCGAGATTCTAACCTCGATCTCCCAGTCTTCGGAATTTTATCGCAACACGAAACTAGCGCATTAGCTAACTACGTCCTCGAGGTGGGTTATAAAATTAATAGTTCTGTCCTTCTTTACTCTAACATTATTTTTCCAAACATATTTTGGCAACATGTATCTAAATCTCAAGACTAGGTAAGGGCGAGGCATGTAAGGTGAAATGGAGAAGTGTGGGTGGGGGGGGG
>CABFWB010002924.1:26407-56116 GCA_902151455.1 Timema bartmani | reverse complement strand
CCCCCCCCCACCCCACCTCCTTCCTCACCCTCTGCTTACCACTCCCCAACTCTTTCTACCCTCCACCCTCCACACACAACAGAAGAATATTCCTCCCATTCCTAACCACAATCTGTCTCTGGCGAAGCGAGGCGCAACAATGGCTGATCCAACTTTCAGATCGGGATTGAACTTTCGTCTTCTTTATTTTTACACTTTTTTTTATTAGTTAAACTTTCAAATTTGTTAGGGTACAAAAAACCTATTCGTTGAGGCTCCTTTTCCATAAATTCCAAACATATAAATTTTTTTTGTCTTATTCTTTTATATTTTGAAAACTTTGCTAGAGGGCATGACTCATTAACCCTACTATGAGATGTGGGATCGATTAAAATATAAGTAATATTTTGATGAGGGTTAATTAGAGAAGTTTGTTCAATTAAAACTGTTATAATTGCTCTTTTGATACGAGTAAAAAAATTTACATCAAAGTACCTTTATTTATTTATTTATTTAATTTATATAAGATATGTAACGTACACGTTTGGAACCGACTGATTATATCAGCACATAATAATTGTACTGTACATGACTGAGAGCGAAAAGTCCTACTAATTTTTCCGGGTGTTTTTACATTATTTTCACGTTTCCTTTACATACTACAATCAACATTAGATTGACGGCTATAATTCCTCTCTGAAGGAAGTTGTACTACGGATTTTCATCGCTCAATAAAAATATGTCGAACCCAACTAGGTGTGAACCTACGATCATCGGTTCCTGGGGTGAGTATTATTATTATTATTATTATTATTATTATTATTATTATTATTATTATTAGTATTATTAGCAACGCGTCTTACTACCCGTTCGGGTTATACGCACTTACGTTAGTGTGCAATGGTTGGGTGATTGTGAGATGAAATGGAGGACCTACAGTTTAACGTGGAATCCGAACCACGGTGGAGGCCTGGCATTCCTCACATTCACAAGTTGTGATTAATACACATCTTGTCAGAGGTGAAGGAAGGGTTTGGCAATCAGATAAATCTGTGCCAGGACCGAGGATTGAACCCCGGACCCTCAGCACAGAAGTCTGACACCTTACCCCTAGACCACCAGGTCACCTCTGGGGTGAGTACTTTTGCCCATGACCACTGAGGTAAAACTTAACAAATAAACTAAATATAAAGATGATATCATATTGAATCATATTTTAAAGTATTTTATTAAAAGGTCAGGCAGGGACAACTCTCTATCTATCTCTCTCTTTCTTTCTCTCTCTCTCTCTCTCTCTCACACACACACACACTCACACACACACACGGATATTTACTTAATATCTTATTATCCATCTGGTCTGATAGAACACAAAAATATTAAGTTAGCTTTGAAACACTTTGTGAGTCATCTAGTCTACATACATTATTTTATGACAACATAGGAAAAAATTATACCAAAGTTGACCTAAAAACTTTGTATTAATCTCTTTATTCAATAACATAAAATATAGATACCCATTAATTTTACATTTATTACTAGATGATTTTATGCATTCAAATATAATTATCCTAAGTGTGTGAACTAAAATATCCACATTTATATAGGAAATACATTTTTTAAATATTGAATTATCTTAAACAAAGTTATATTCTTATAAATAGATTCCGTATATGCCATAAACCTTACAAACTTCAACACTTCTAGCTATCAGGTAAGATAAAATATACTCTTTTAATATACTATTGAGGTGATCAACATCTTGTTCGGCATTTTCATAAACATGTTGTGATATTACATTCATTTTACATTGTAATTTTTATTTAAAATCTATAATTTATAGATATAATACAATGAACTACAAACTAACCTAACTTGTCACAAAGGTGACCTGGTGGTCTAGGGGAAAGGTGTCAGACTTCTATGCTGGAGGTCCGGGGTTCAATCCTCGGTCCCGGTACAGATCTATCTGGTTGCCAAACCTCTTCCTTCACCTCTGACAAGACGTGTATTAATCACAACTTGTGAATGTGTGGAGTGCCAGGCCTCCACCGTGGTTCAGATTCCACGTTAAGCTGTAAGTCCTCCATTTCATCTCACAATCACCCTACCATTACACATTAGCATAAGTGCGTATAAACCGAATGGGTAGTAAGACGCGGTGCTAATAATAATAATAACTTGCCACAACACATAAAATCACACGCACTCTTGTATGACCAAATTGATTTTTTCATGTTAAATTAAAGGTCAAATAATAAGGTTAGTTGGAGAACATATAATGAGAGAAATGCATTAGCTTACTTCTTGCTATTTTAAACCGTGTCAAATTGTTAATTATGTTAAATACCATCGTGTTTTATCAAGTTAACTTGATAAAATAAGTCACATTTGATTAATTTAATGGCCCATCGGTGGTGGTATATATACGTACAATATTTCATACTCACTACAAACAGCCAAAAAATAAATTTGAACTGGTAATAAAGGACGTACTATGGTATAGTAGTAAGCTGTAAAAGAGCGGGAGTCATTCGATTCTTGCCGTCGGCATATGGTACTAATGAACATGTAATTTATGTGACTGCGCAAGCTTGTTTGTCGTAGTCAGTTCCACCCCAACCGTTCCACCCCCTCTTATCCTTGTAAACAGTGATTAATTGAGCAAACTGACAAGTAGGACAAATCGCTATTCCTATATCAACATCATGTTCAAAGAGTGACCATAATGGTAGACAAATATACCATATATTTTTGGAATAATTCATTCATTTATATCTAAGAAACTGTAATAGAGAGTTTGAAAGCTAGTTTTCCTATTCTTTAAATACTTTAATAATCTATCTTTAAATCGTTTAGTAAAATATTAGGCTTACATATACATTTTAAAAAGTTGCTCCAATATAAAAAAAGAGACATAATAATTGTAAAGTACCAAATGTAAGCCTGAAATGAATGGTAAACAAAATATAATCAGTGTTTATATTTATATTTTTAAAAATCGATAAAAGAGGTTTTTAATGGGAGGCTAATGTTTTATTTTCGACGCGCGAAAACAATCACTAAACATTTGTAATGGTATAAAAGAGAGACATTATTTTTTTACATAATCAAAATATAAATATAATATAACGACAGGTGATGTGTGTTGTTTAATAAATTTGGTTTAATTTTCAAGGCAGGAGTGTTTTGAATCCCTTGTAGTACCTACATTTTAGCTAAGCTAGACCATGAAACTTGATACGAAAAAGGGAGAGTTTTGATAATATTAATCCCTTTATTCATGAATGACTCAAAAAGTGCTTTCAATCACAAAAGAAAAAATCAATTTTTAACTTAAAATAATGGAATCTGTCTTGCTGTTCTGTAAAAGAATTATATCATCTATCTTTGACTCATAGGCAACTTTTGTTTAATTTATTAGTAACTAAGGATGTTTAATTCCACATAAGCTCACAGAATGGTGAGATTACAGAAATAGACCATAAAATAATTTATATTAATAATAATAATACATTTATTTTATGTTGATCAGTGATAAAATAAGAGTCGTACCTTACGGTTGGTACTATTGTATAGCCATAATTAATAATAATAATAATAA
The DNA here is from genome assembly GCA_902151455.1 of Timema bartmani. Taxonomy (NCBI): domain Eukaryota; kingdom Metazoa; phylum Arthropoda; class Insecta; order Phasmatodea; family Timematidae; genus Timema; species Timema bartmani. The sequence goes on along the minus strand of CABFWB010002924.1, from coordinate 52,533 downwards.
TAATAATAATAATAATAATAATAATAATAATAATAATAATAATAATAATAATAATATTTTTATCTCTTACACTAAATTTGGTAGTTTTTTTATTAATGACAGGTTCCTTTAAAATCATTAATATTAGTAGGCCAATGCACTAAACTGTAATAATTTTTTAAATAACTTTGGTAAAAAGATTAACCATAACAGTTGGAATTTTTAATTTAATAATAGTGTACATAAATATAATACAGCTGCGCGTAGCATTAAAAGTAAGTACAGCATAGTGTTTAAAAATTGCTTCATAAATCCAAAAATAATTGTAAGGGAGGTTTTAAAAGTATCAAACTTCATTCAAGTATTTTGAAACTATACTAAATAACCTTTAAACTTCTTTAAATATTAGTTATAGAACGCCATGCACACAATTTTCATCGCAAATAATATTTTATAGGAATTAGAAACTAGGCATTTTAACAATAGATTAGCAATTGATAGTTTGAAAATCAAACTCTACATGTGAAGAGCAAGGAAGCTTTATTTATTATTTCAAATTTTTATGAAATATTTAAGTTTTTTAACATAACAAATAAGGTGTACTGGTACTGTTTTCGATGCACGTGAAATATGATCAGGCTTCAACTTCGAAAATGTTTATTTGGATTCAAACTTGATGATTTTCTCTAAAAACTCAAAATAGGTTATCAAATCCATATAAGATCCATATAAACTTTAAAAAGTATATAATTTTTAAATTAATTTACTTTGATACGGACCTATAATAAAACCATGAAAGTACATATATCAATTTCTAATGATTTGTTTGTTGATTGATTTGTCTCAATATAGGACCATTGACATTTAATAGCATATTTATAATTTTTAAAAATAAAGTATGTATTTAATTTGAAATATTTATGTGTATAACGTTTTAAGTAATATCAAGAATGAAGTGACAAAAGAGTAACTTTATTTTTTAAACTTTAAAATAAATTATTAAAAGTTGAATTTGCGAATACATCAAGACACATTTTTAAATAATGATAAAAAAAATACAAACTTGTCTAGAAATACAAAACTGAAAGTTGTTTTTAACCATATCTCTATTATTATTGTATATAGAAATAAAAACGGATAAATATTTATCGTGTATGGAAGCGATTCAATTCCATAAAAAAGTAAACACTGTTCGATCAAGACTAGTCAGATTTGTTGGGTTATGCAATGAGGAACATCAATTTGTTCCGCTTTGATTGGCCTAAACTAATAAATCTTGGTCATTCCATTTGGAAAACAAACTTCAGTATTTTAGAACAAAATAATTTGGTCTGCGATCGTACAGAATGCTAACATGTACTTTCTGTTTTTTTTATTTATCACGTCGTCTTACTAGCTGTTGAGGTTATACATACATGTACTAGCAGCTATAATAAGTTTTGAATAATTAAAATTGAATTTAGAAGAATTGTGACCGTATTTACGTGGATGGAGAGTGGAAAACCACTTTGGAAAACCGCCCTCAGTGCACTCAACCAGAACTCGATCCCAGGTCTCCCTGTCATTGACAGTCTAGTCTAACATGAGAGTGACACTCTAGACCATGTGGCCACAGAAAAGGGTATTTCTCTATTAATATATTGAATGTTTGCGGTTATTAATATTTAATTATCGTTTTTAGAATTCAATTTAGAATTAGTGTAACGTTATTCCTGGTAATACTTTCTTTTATTTTTGAATAAAACATATTTTATTGTCATTTTACTTCGTATTTTCTATATATTCTTATATTTTGTATATATTTGTGGCTTAACAGATTACAACATCCTTGATACGTATTCGCTGTCAATTTTTAAATTGATAAATTCTTAATTTTTTTGAGCGGTCACCGTCGGAGTTAACGCACCATGATACCATTTATTATAACTGTCAACATTTTGAAAAATAGCGAAAACAACGCCACCTTTATTGACGAAGCATACTGGTGAACTAATTGTTAGAGGTTCGGTGTTTATTTTTGAAGAAACAGCTGTTAACTTTGTGGCAGCTTTAATAAAATATATCTGATCTTAGTATTTTTATTCAATTAACTACTTTTTTAATACTAGTAGTTTTTTATTTCATTATTTTCAAATCTTGTTTTATATATTGTGGTTAATATTTCTGTTCCATAAGAAGCCTGTCATTTATTTTTGCTAATCTTTGTTTAAAATATAATATTTTTTAATTGATCTGAAAAGTCTAAATGCATAACACTTAAAAAAAATAGGTTTTGTTTATGTTTCATAAAAATTGATATGTAGAAATCCTAGACCATTCTAATTTCAAACACAAAAAATTATGGTAAAATATAAGTATTAATATTTTAAAGTGATTTTAAAATAAGGCTTTAATCCTTAACCTTTGGGGACCAGCGGTAAAAATATAACATGAGATCTGGCGTCGTTGCATTTTTTCAACGTTCCATAATGTTTTAAATAATAATCAAAAACACAAACTTTAATTCACAATATTATTATTGGAGCAATATCGTTAAATAAATGTTTGAATAATTTTTAGATTTTGTAAATTTTCTATAAAAAGAAAGAAAATCACAATAATGATAAACTGTTACAAAAACATAGCTTATTAACAGAAAAAAATCTCAATAAAATATTGTAAGGCACTATTTTATATTTTACTGTATTACAAAATTACTGATTACTTACGTCTATATTATTATTGAATTATTTTATTATAAGCATATGGTGGTAATGATCCAGTCGTATGAGATCACGACTGGCACCGTTGGGAATTCACAACATTCCTGAATGATACCAGTCAAAACTCCTGTATCTCAGAAAATAATTTTTTAATGTTTGATGACATCATACTTAGTGTCTACTTTTACTTCTCAAAAAAATTAAAGTTGTTATGAAAATGCAACAATGCCTGTCACAGAAGGTTAAGTGAGATGTATACAATTTATTTTGTGAAAACGTCTAGATATTTTAGGTATCAAAAGGAAATATTACTTTTACTTATTTTTCCATTGAAGAAGATTTTTTATGTAGATCCACACAATCTATCTCTAGCTATCTAGTCCATCTTGAATCATTTTAAGCACTCGGATACTGTGTCCTGGTGAGATGATTTAATGATATTTATGATAATTATTTTATGCCAGTAGAAGTCTTAAACATAGCTCATGCCTAGTTAAATAGACCATGGAAACCATAGGAGCAACCCCGCTCTGAGAAAAATATATATGCTACTTACGGGAATCAAGCCCTAGACCTATGAAATAGTAGCCATAAAGGCTAATCACTAGACCAAGAGGCTGTCAAGTAAAATTCATTAACTCAGTACGTTTCATATCATTACTGCATGTCCTATCGGTGGTGACATGGGTTAGTAAAACCATTGTAGTTGTGAATGATTGTAAGACACATAAAAAGGATAAAGAATAACAAAATATAAAGCGCTTCGCATCTTCCAACAATATTGCAAGACATTGAGGAAAATGTTGTTTTTTTTAAGTTTGAAAACAGAAATCTACCAATTTTATATTTATCCTTCACAGGATACTGATATTCCCAATTGTCCTATATACAACCTAAACAAAAACAAGAGGACATTTATGGCTTATTCCTACAATGTAACATTCGATATATCCTTTCGTCATATCCTGAAATGAGATATGAAACATTCACAAACTTAAAACATTTTACTGATCCTTCAACAACACATCACCTCACAGAAAATAAATGTTTATGACTCACTTTGTATGACAATTGAGTTGAAAGCCCTGTCCTTGAAAGCATCATGTTGTCGCCAGTGATTCGTTATCATTTTGTAATAAAGGAAACATTCTTTAAATATTGTGAAACTCAGGACTTTAGTTGTACACTTAAGGAAGAGAATAATTCCATAAAAATGTATGAAATAAAGCAAAGGCTGTTCATTGTGTGTACCAAAATACCACTGTATTCAACTGGCTCAAATTGTTTTATATAAATAGATTAATTTAAAAAAATATTCATTTGAATGATTATTATATTTATTTTGGTGGTCATAACAGTTAAACTAAATAAATGTATTTATTTAAATGACTTTGTACTGTTAAAAATTAACAAACAGGTGTGTTTGTAAATTTCTGAAAATTTATTATTGCTTTTAGACTTACAACTTACTGCAAATATACTCAAATTTATGTATTTAATATATATTTATGTATAACAAATATTTAAATGTATAATGCTAATAAAGTAAGAGTGAGAAATGTTAAATCTTATAGTAAATGTATCCAAATTTGCGGGGACAGTGTTTGGAAAAATGTTAAGGAAAATTTAATGGCAACAGAGGTTACATTCTAAAACTTATTGATTAGTAGTTCTGTTAACACAAAACTTCACTTAATTTATTAAAAAGTAGGCTAAGTAGAACGATCATGTTAAGAACTATGTGAGGTTTTGATAGTATATTCAATTATCCTTATATTATCGGAGAGTAACTATTCCTCACACTGTTTAAGATATCAGTCTCGCAATAGAAGTAATAATTAAAAATAATATACACAAGCTATTCAAATGATTGCTGAGAATTTTAAATTCAAATCACTTGATATTAACTACTAAACCAATAATTTTTAATTGGCCACCATATTAAAATCAATAATCACATTGAAAAATGATGTACAAACATCGTTATTTAAAGGTTTAAGGCTATTCCTACCAAATTTCGTCAAAAATCGTTCTTTGCATTTGGCAGTAAACGTCAAACCAAAATTCTGATGGACAGATGAGATTTCAAATTGCCTAATTAAAACAAAAACTCTCCACGTATGGGGCTAGTCGTGTTGAACTCGACCGCTGAGGACGGGGAGATCGAGGTTCGAATCTCGGTCGGGTGAACTGGGGGTGGTTTTTCCTAAATGCTTTTCCACTCTCCCTCCACGCAAATGTGGGTTCACTTCCTCTAAATTCCACCCTTACAATTCCTAATCCATTAGCGTAATTAGTACTTAAGCGTATAACCCGAACGGGTAGTAAGACGCGGTGCTAAATATTATTATTATTATTATTATTATTATTATTATTATTATTATCCACGTATGGGCATTTACTAACCTGTGCTTAAAACTGAAATAAGATATTTTTTGTAAATATTATTTTCGTTTACCTCTGGTAAAAGATAAGAGCTTAAATTTATTGACAACTATCCTACTATTATTCTAGATATTCATAGTTCATGAATAAATTATACTATCCTTGTTTACAAGAAATACACTATTAATATTTATTAAATTTTATAGAATAGTACCATTATAATTAAACAGCTTAATTTGTACGAAATAATTAGAATGGTAAACGAAGCATTTGCACATTCCTTTGAAAGTAAATAGTATCGCCAAACAAAGAGTTTCTTGTATCTATCAAACCCCATAACACACTCCTTTAAGGTAAGTTTTAAGAGATCAAAGATTAAGCTTGATAGAATCTATTGATGAATGGGATATTGTTGGGAATGAGTGAACTAGAGGTAGTTGGCTTTTTCTATCACCACGTATTACTATATTTTCAGGCTATACGCAATTTATATGATAAATACTCTATTGGGATAAGGACGTGGAAGTAGGCATTATAGAGGTAACTTACCTGCATTTGCGTAAAAAGAGAGTGGGAAAACCATTTAGGATAAAAACTGCCGGGATTTGAACCCCAATTTCCCCGTCATCAATAGGCCAGTCTAAAACGATAATACCAATCGGCCACTGAAGCAGTTGGTTAAAAGGTAAGCATCATACTTAAACCTTTCTAAAAAATTCATTATTACTAGTTCAGGTAGTTTTGCAAATAATAAATAAAAGCATTCTTTTCTATATTGAAAATCAAATCTTTATATAGATTAAGGTCATGGAAAGATTATAAGGAAATAAATAAGAGAATAGCTAAAATATGGAACTCACACTTAAAAGAAGAACATAATAATAATAATAATAATAATAATAATAATAATAATAATAATAATAATAATAATAATCATAATATTTACTACCTGTTTTAAATATTTTCTGATTTAAGGTTTAATATTCATACTGAAATAATTATTTTTACTAACTGGTCCGAACGTTATATCGGGAAGCTTTGTATGAGATCACGATGGTCTTGTAATTTCCAAGGCATTCATAGAATAGTTTCAATATAAATGGAAACTCAATTATTCTACTGTCTAGTCTAAGTTCTGTTGTCATTTAATTTTGTTTATTTCCGATCTCTCTCTTTCGATGAATATATCAATATTTGAATGATTTGTTATGTTTAATATATTTTAAAGAACTTTTCGGTGATTATAAATCTAAACTAATAGGTTGGTTGGTGAATAATATACCTATGATTGCTATTAATTGGGGAAGACACAGTGCAATTAAGGACTCCTACAAAATTTATTTTAAAGAGAGGTGATTTAAGTGACTCGGGGAGTGAAAATTCATATAAATATCGGTTATATCCTCAAGCCTAGGACAAGAAACAATAATATTGAAGGAGGACATATTTGTAAAGTCCTGAGTAGGTACATTTTTTGTTGTGAACCTACCAAAGTATTTTCGACATAATCAACCATTTCTGTAAGCATTTTTTATTTTTCTTGGCTTTAACCATTACAGCAGAATTCAAATGACGATTTATTATTTTTAATCTTAATTAACTTTTGTGATGGGAGTGATACTTCACATTCATTTGTGATAAAAGAACTATTCTTTATGAACATTTCTCCATCACTGAAAGAGGTATATATCAAAGGTGCTAACTATCCTGTATTTAAAAAACTTCCTGTAAATAACAAAAGGGAATCCATATTGATTTTCATAAGCATCCCTTCTGGATCTATCTAGAAGACTGCAAATGAATTTGTTTGTATATTACTTAACTTATTTTGGAAAGATATTATTTTATATGTTTCATTAATAACCTTTTCATTAATTTATTAATTAATATTTTTGATTATTCACTTGAAATTAATCTAAATCTTATTTAAATAACAATTTGTATTTAGGCCTATTTTATTCCTATGAAAACTATTTACTATCTGTCGTCATGGAGACGAAACATAAAATATTTATTTGAACCAAGGTTTAGCTTATAAGAGGGTACATCTCATTGTTTTATTCACTGTATTTTTACTTTCTCTCTATCTTACAGGTAGAGAAAGTATTGTGATCGTCAAAAAAATCGAACTCGAGATTTTGATGAATTTTGACGTTTCATGACTTCCTGAATCCGAAAAAGTGGTTTTTGAATTTCTTTCTGTCTGTCTGTCTGTCTGTCTGTCTGTCTGTACCTCCAACTAGAGCCTAAACTATTTTACCGATTGAGCTGAAACTTGATATCTAGGGTTTTCATAGGGTTGCCCCGAGGGGTTTTTGGAATTGGATATCTACCCCTAAAATTAAGGGTAGTTTACTGAAGGGAAAAAAGAGAAAAAGTCGATTTTCTCAAAATCGGCTCTAACGATTTTGATTAAATTTCATTTATGAACATTAATAAATATTCCAAACAAAATGGCTACTCTCAATATTTCGGCAAAATGGCTTTAAGGGCTCCGGTCTGATGCGTAAATTAACATTTTTTATAATAGCTCCGAAACTATTTGAGATATGAAATTACTTAGCATTACAAATATGTATATATATTTATAATACAAATATTTTATTCGAAACATATTTTTATAAAATCAATAATTTTCAATCTATACGCAATTATATATATATTTTTAGCTTTTTGGACATTAAAGCTTAAGTATTGCGATCGTAAAAAAAACTAACCTGAAATGTTGATGGATTTCGACGTCTCATGACCCCCCGAACCCTAAAAAATAGTCTTTGCAATGCCGTCTGTCTGTGTGTCTATTAAAACTTAAAATTAAGGGTAGTTTACTGAAGGGCAAAAAGAGAAAAAGTCGATTTTCTCAAAATCGGCTCTAACGATTTTGATTAAATTTCATTTATGAACATTAATAAATATTCCAAACAAAATGGCTACTCTCAATATTTCGGCAAAATGGCTTTAAGGGCTCCGGTCTGATGCGTAAATTAACATTTTTTATAATAGCTCCGAAACTATTTGAGATATGAAATTACTTAGCATTACAAATATGTATATATATTTATAATACAAATATTTTATTCGAAACATATTTTTATAAAATCAATAATTTTCAATCTATACGCAATTATATATATATTTTTAACTTTTTGGACATTAAAGCTTAAGTATTGCGATCGTAAAAAAAACTAACCTGAAATGTTGATGGATGTCGACGTCTCATGACCCCCCGAACCCTAAAAAATAGTCTTTGCAATGCCGTCTGTCTGTGTGTCTATTAAAACTTAAAATTAAGGGTAGTTTACTGAAGGGCAAAAAGAGAAAAAGTCGATTTTCTCAAAATCGGCTCTAACGATTTTGATTAAATTTCATTTATAAACATTAATAAATATTCCAAACAAAATGGCTACCCTCAATATTTCGGCAAAATGGCTTTAAGGGCTCCGGTCTGATGCGTCAATTAACATTTTTTATAATAGCTCCGAAACTATTTGAGATATGAAATTACTTAGCATTACAAATATGTATATATATTTATAATACAGATATTTTATCCGAAACATATTTTTATAAAATCAATAACTTTCAATCTATACGCAATTATATGAATTTTTTTAACTTTTTGGACATTAAAGTTTAAGTATTGCGACCGTAAAAAAAAACTAACCTGAAATGTTGATGGATGTCGACGTCTCATGACCCCCCGAACCCTAAAAAATAGTCTTTGCAATGCCGTCTGTCTGTGTGTCTATAAAAACTTAAAATTAAGGGTAGTTTACTGAAGGGCGAAAAGAGAAAAAATTGGTTTTCTCAAAATCTGCTCAAACGATTTTGATTAAAATTCGTATCTAGGCGTTGATTAAGATTATAAATAAACTGGCTATTTTCATTTTCCTATGAAAATGATTTTTAGGGTACATTACAGAAGCGTTAATTTCCGTATCTCCACAACTATTGGAGAAACTAAACAACTTATCATTGCAAAATTGTAGGACTATTAGAAATAAAAAACTTTTATTTGACATATATTTTTATAAAAACAGCAGTTTCTGAGATATTTGCAAATATATTAATACAATTTTGTGAGCTTTAGTTGTAAACATATACTACTTAAGTCTTAACGCAATAATACTCCAATGCCATAGAGTAATTAAATATAAGTAAGTATCTAAAAAAAGTATGTTATTTTTCCTTAAATCTCTTAGGAGAAATGTTTGCATAGCAATGATCTATCTCCATTTTAGACTCAATAGTCAATATTTACATTTTTTATTGGTCAAAATGTATAAATGAATAATTAAATATCAATGCGATGACTTGAAGATCTGCAACGTCTTTTAAAATGTTAAAATTTTAACCAGAAATCGAAATTTTAATACGAAGTGTTGACCCTTTTGGAAGACATTAAACTGTTTGAAATTTTCTTAGGTGGACAAAGATGCGCCTCTTTTCTCATTGATTCTATATCATTGTATATTATTTTATGCGTGTTCTTATGTGGAGTGGTGATGATACAATGTACATTATTCCGTTCAGAAATCTTACGAGTTTATAGAAAGAGAGAGAAAGTCTGTGCGGTGTGCCGTACCATTTATTTTATTATGTTGTGTCCCATTTTCCTGTCTTCTATTGCAACTATCTAATAGTCTAGGTTCAATAAGTTAAATAAACTTCCTCAATGTACTAAAATATCGAATTTCATGGAAGGTCTGAGTATTTATTTAATTTGCTTGTCATTGGTAGTTTCTATACTTGTGTTACCATCCACTCCTATAGGTTCTATGACACCTGGTGGTCCCGAGGCTAGTGATCGTGACTATTAACATCCCTAATACCTCTAGATGGCGTCCCACACAATTACAAATGTGATTTCTGTACGCCCTTACAAATGGTGCCCTTTAGTTTAAAGGTTAGGGTGTATAGTAAGGTGGGATGTTTACAGAGGAAGATAGAATTTTATAGGGAATATATCCGTTATTTCGTGGAAGGAGAGTAGAAACAATTTAAGAATAATCACCTTCAGTAAACACTTCTGGGATTCCCCATAGTCAGAAATCTAATCACACAGGAGAGTGACGCGTTTGACCATGCGACCATTGGCGTGGGCCAGATTACTTCTTTTTCTAATAGAGGAGAAGGTCCAAATTTCGACTACCACTTTCTTTTTCACTTGTAACTACTGAACTACTAGCATAAAAGTTGTCGTGACGGTAAACATGTATAGCTGGAAGGATTATACATCGAACCTGTGTACTTAAATGTTATAAAAAAAATTTTTTTTCACTTCTTTTTTGGTAAGAGTTGTCACAATTCATGATTTTGAAACTGTGGTTTAAATTTCGACTACCGGCTTCAAGATGTCAGTAAATATAATAAAAAGAATAAAATAATGGTATTTCACTGTGTTATTACATAATAATATACAAACAATGTTTTAAGATAGGCTTACTTGCATATTACTTCTAATTTTTTTAATGGAAAAAGTCAATAATTCATTGCTCATTTACAAAAATCACACGTATAAATGTCTTTGTCGGCACCAGCACATGCGTTATGTGCCCAAATGTGGCACATAACACACATTACCCAGAATCCTTCTTTGTGGTCAGGAAAACAGTCTGTGGCAAAAAATACAGGTCACATCTTCATCATCTGGCTTTTTTTCACCCACAGGAAACTCCAAATCACTCATGCTGTCGTCGAGAATATTTTCGAAACAATCAGAATCTTCCGAAGAACTGCTTTCATTAAGCGTCTTCTTTGGCTTCCCTTTAGATTTTTTCTTCTTCTCTTCTTTTAGTTTCCAAAGTATTCCACCAAAATTTAATTTCTTTTTGACGACACTTTTTGGGTTGTCGGCAGAAGTTTTAATGATTTAAAAAGGGCTTCTTTGTAGGGGGTTCCAGTGATCACAAAAGCTCCTACAGTCTTTCGGCCTCTTTTGCTCATTTTTTGTTTTATTAATGGCACAGGGACGATCTCATACGGACTGACCTGTTTCAAACCTCTTGAAGTGCTGGGTTGAGGATCCTTGGCAGGACTTACAGGATGATCCCCAAGCAACGACTCGCATGGCTTAGATGCAGGAAGTTGGTTGTCAGAGGGAGATTTCACTTGATTATTTTCATGTGGCCTCGCCTGAGGACTGCAGGATTTCGCCGATTCCTGTGCCGAAGCCAGAAAATCAGCGTCGGTGAAAAGGTTTTTATTCATTGGGAAAATGCCTGTTTTGCTGAAACCGTTCATGGCAATCTCTCCTGTTTGCACTTTTTAATATGCTATTCCAAAGAGCTTTATCATGTCATATGGAGACAACGGCCTGTATGAATTAAGAAGCCTCTGTCTTATTTCTTCACTGCAGTGTGTCTTCAGGGGTTCCATGAAGATATTGTCTAGAGGTTGAAGCTTGTGCGAGCAGTGTGGCGGCAATATACAATTGTCACATGGTTGCTTCGTGCCAATTCAATCACATCAACATTACGAACATGTCTGTAATGTCCTTCTAAGATTAGGAGAACTGGAGAGTCCTCAGATGGGTTCACTTTTTCCACGAAATGCTGGAACCATTTGGTAAAAATGTTGGTTTGAACCCAATCTGATGGGTGTGCAACTCCAACTGAGCTTGCGGGAGCCCCTCTCATTAGTTGGTCAGTCATGTTCTTTCTGGGAAATATAATGAAAGGTAGAACATAATGCCCAGAGGCACTCATGCATGCTATCACTGTGACCGTCGCTCGTCGCTCTGCAGATGTTAGGGCAGCAATTTGACGTTTACCTTTCCTTCCAATTACTTTCGGAATTTTACTCTGTACAATGGTCAGGCCGGTTTCATCCACGTTGCATATTCGATCAACTGAATACTTGTGTTTAAGGTAGGCCTCTTCTAATAATTGGAAAAAGCACCGACATTTTCTTTATTGAAGCCGAAGGAACGAGAAAAAGAAGTCCCACATGGCTTACGCAGAGATAGCGTATCTTTGTGACTCTCTAGGAAGAGATCAACCCAAGCGCAGCCTGCTTGACCTTGCTTGAAAGGGTGATTAACGCCGTTTTTAATCGCAATTTGGAATGCCATTCGTCAAAGGTCCCCTAGATTAAACCCATAAAACTTTGCTTCCATATGAAGTAAATAATCAACTAATTGTTTTTCGAGTTCATCTCCTATTATTGGCTTCCTTCCTATTTTAGCTGTCACTAATTTAGAAGGTGATAGGTCAACCTTTTTTGCAAAATCACGCAATATACCGCGAGTTGCGTTGAAAGTTTTAGATGCTTTAAGGGTGACAATCTTTTTTTCCCAAACGGCATGGATTGCTTTTGCCATGTCCTCTTCACCCCATTAACGTCTTTTAAGTTTAGGAACATATTTGGGCTTCTTTCAAGGCATTCTAAAACAAAAACGGCGAGTATTAGCTTCCTTGGGGGCTTTGGTCCAAAGTTAAACTACTAGTCGAACTTAAGACCACTAGTGGTAGTCGGAATTTAGACCACTGCATGGTTAAAACTTTGAGGCTACGTATGACCTAGAACGAGAGGCAATCGATTAAACTAAAAGATAATTTAAAAGCCTAGAGCTTACCTAACACGATGCTTTAACGGCCTTAGAGCTAATATTAAAATATTACGAGTAAAAAAATCAAGAACACACACCTGAAAAAGTTTGGAAATCGCTGAAAATGAAGATTTGATTAGTGCACTGTCACGGTTGAACGAGCGGAACTGCGGTCTACACAAAACAACAACAAAGTAATGGAGCACTGTTTACTATTTTTCCCGGATGGCTGTAGCACCTTGCAGTACGTCAAGCCCTGCTAGTCGGACTTTAGACCCTAGTTGAAATCAGGACTTTCTCCTCCAGCAAATATTTGAATTATTTATTCACAGCAACAAACAGTGCTAAAACAAGTTATATGGCCTTACATGTCAAACTGAAGTGTGTTGGAAAGCAAATAAATCATGATATTATATCTACTTGTCTTGAAGAGACGAATGAAGTAAACACAATTGTTGCTATTATTATAAAAAAAACTTTCTTTGTGACTTTCTAATTCACTTCAGTGAATTAAGATCAAACAAAATTAGGATCAAAAGTTTGAATTTTAAATATTACGAAGATTTCAAAGAGCTTAAAGAGCCTCTTTGAAATGATTCACAGCGCGTCAGATTCACACCTGTGAATACAAACAAATTAGTTTTAAATTTAGGAACTAAATTTAAATTTAAATACCGCACCAGATATTTACTTAAAGTTTGTACTACTAAATATTTTACAATATCGTAAAGAGCTTAATGAGCCTCTTTAAAATGGTTTACAACGCGTTTGATTCACACCTGTGAATACAGACAAAACAGTTTTAAATTTAAAGTAAATATCCCACCAGATATTTACGTACAGCACAAATGTTTAACTTCCCGACTAAACTCAAACTTTCTTGGGACCATTTAACCTCATCACTTTTAGAAAAAAATTAACTAAGATTCCCACATTTAACTTTCTAAATAGACAAACAAAGTTACGTTAGAAAACTTATAAATTTTGCCTAAATGAATCTGCGAATTTTAAAGTCAAACTATAATAATCTAGAATAAGTTACTTTAATATTAACATCCAAAAAAAGAAGTCTACTAAATACCCAATAAATGAATAAGATTTCAAAGAGCTTAAAGAGCCTCTTTGAAATGATTCACAGCGCGTCAGATTCACACCTGTGAATACAAACAAATTAGTTTTAAATTTAGGAACTAAATTTAAATTTAAATACCGCACCAGATATTTACTTAAAGTTTGTACTACTAAATATTTTACAATATCGTAAAGAGCTTAATGAGCCTCTTTAAAATGGTTTACAACGCGTTTGATTCACACCTGTGAATACAGACAAAACAGTTTTAAATTTAAAGTAAATATCCCACCAGATATTTACGTACAGCACAAATGTTTAACTTCCCGACTAAACTCAAACTTTCTTGGGACCATTTAACCTCATCACTTTTAGAAAAAAATTAACTAAGATTCCCACATTTAACTTTCTAAATAGACAAACAAAGTTACGTTAGAAAACTTATAAATTTTGCCTAAATGAATCTGCGAATTTTAAAGTCAAACTATAATAATCTAGAATAAGTTACTTTAATATTAACATCCAAAAAAAGAAGTCTACTAAATACCCAATAAATGAAGCATGATCAATTTAAAGAATTTAAATTGTTACTGATAGCCAAAAAAGCAAAAAAATTCATATTTTACCTAAATATTGCAAACATAAAAAGAACCAAGAAATGTGGCTACCTATTTAAACCAATAAAATGAAAAGATACTAGCGCCCATGCGGTGACAGGAAACATTAATTTTTCCATGAAAAAATTTATGATCAAACTTAATGTTTTAGCAAAAGATTACCGACGCCTACACTGACAGATTACCATTACAAACCAAACCAAAGTATTTAAGAAAATCAAAACCCTTCGCAGCAATATGTAGTTTATAGATTCAAACAAATATATTATTACCAGCCATCCTGGCTAGATACCGTCCTAGTACTGAAGAGGACTTCTCGTGGAAGTGGCTGATAAAAATAGTTATTGATATTGTCTTTGTGCCCTCGTTATATAGGTCTAGTTGCAAGGAGGAAAGGTGGGAGAATTTCCTTTGTTATTATGTCATTCGCATGCATCATGTTAGATGGCTGCATTGTTGACATCACGTACAACAGGTTCTTGTTTGTCTTGAATGCAACCGTCGCATTTGAATCATTTTCATAACATCAACTCCAAGACGCCGGACGCGCAGAGGTAGAACTAGGCTTGTTAGGTCACGTAGGCCAGCAAGGTGTCCAACAACATGAGTGGTCTTGTCTTAATACAGCACGGGCCAATCAGAGCATTGCAAGCTCACTTCGTTGTAACATCAGGGTGCTGCACAAATTTGAAGCGCGTTTTGGACTTCTCTCCAGTCTAGCATTCGTGGTGAACAGGCTGGACTTGATAGCAGCTCTACTCCAGCAGACAAATGCGTGAGTAGAACACCTATATTTGACATAGTAGAATCGTGATGTTTAATAATGCTGGATGTATATGAGTACAAGATTACTTTGGGGTAGTATCTCTATTGTAGAATATCTATGAATTATATTAGCTTCTTTAGGGATGGATAGTAACATTGTCATATTAGCAATACACGCTAATGTTACACTTAGCGCTATTCTACTTATAATATCTGTCTTCTGTTATTTTCGGTTACTTTATTTCCTAGATAATAAAGCTCTATTATTGCTGAAGTTTTAATTCTTCTAGTTCTGTATTCATATGATTGGCTTCTTCCATATTATTGCACATTATAATTTTTTTTTGGCCATTGTTGATCCTCAGCTTATATCCAATTATCTGTATTTCATTCACAATGTTCAGTAGTTCTTGAAGTTCCTCTTCACTATCAGCTTAAACAGTAATATCATCCTCAAAATTAAGCGTTTATAAGTTCTTCTATTCTAATTTCAGACTAGATTTCTCCTTGTACCAATGTTAGCGCTTCTTTTACATAAGGGGTTAATATCATCGGATGTATGTTTCATCCTTGTTCAACACATTTTCTTAATTTATCTTCTTCTTCAAAATCATTAATGCTAATTATTGCTGACCAAATGTTGTATAAGCTGTATATTATTTTTCGGTCACTGAACTGATTCCAAATTATCTCAAAATTTCAAACGTTTATTTAAATTCTACATCATCAAATGAATTTTGATATCAACAAATGCAATGTATTTATTCTTGCCCTTACCTATTTGTTATTTTAATAACATCCTATGTTTTTTCTGATTTCATATTGATCTTCTCCAAGTATTTCTTCTGTATTCTGGTCCATTCTTATACTAATCTTGTAAGAATTTGAGTAATTATTTATTCTATTCCATAAAGAGGAAAAGTAACCCTTTTAAAATTATATTGAAAATTAAATATTAATAAAACAATTTTTTGAATTAAACTTGTATCAAATTTTGTATAAAAAATTATATTCAGTGATGTGTTTGTATAAAAAGTCAGCCCATATCTTAAACAAGGATATATTATTTTTAATTTATCTATCCATACCAAAAATGTTGATCTAATGTCTAAATGGTGCAATTATCACAATATACAGGACCACCGATGACGAAAAGATTGGAGCTCATAATATTTGATTTTGGTGTACCGAGGGTGTATTTTTATAATTCTTTTCCACTATCCTTCAATCCAAATGTTGGCACACTTCCTCTAAATTCAACCTTTCTCATAATTAGCACATTATAATAGTGAATGCAAATGCTTATGGTCTGAATGGGTAGGCAAATTCTGTGACGAATAAAACAACAATTTTATAGTGTAAACATACAGTAGTAGTTTGTTTTAGAATTATTATTTTTTTATTAATAGATATTATGCACAGTACTCATCGCTTGATATCAAATAAATTAATTTAATATTTCTTCTACAAAGAAACATAAATAACAGGGCTTACACCAGAACCGTGAGCACGGAATGAAATGTTTTTTTGGAATAATAAGGAAGAGAAGAGTATGGAAATGCGGGACGAGGGGTGGGTGGGTGGACTAGCGATCGCGTCTATTGAGGAGAGATCGAGGCGCCTGCTATTGATTAGCCCGTGGCTATATCCACAGTGGGATGGAGAAAGGGATGATACTGAAATGGCTAGCGCCCCTCAACCGGGGGAGAACATAACCCTAGGGATGAGTTACTACTCATTGGGGAGATGAATAGACGGGAGCAAGTTTCTATTTTATAAAATGCAGTTATAAAAATGTCTGAGGCAAGACGATTTAAATTATAGGATTATTTACGCTCGTTCGGATCAAATAAACTTTAAAATTCAGTCTGGTTTTAAAATACGATTTTTTTTTAGAACTGCGACTTACTACCTTTTTAGGTTACTAACTACACTAATGTGTTATTAATGAGTGGGAAACTATTTTATAAAACATACTCTTTGTACACACGAACGGGATTTGAGCCCCGATCTCTCAGTAATCGACAATCTACTATATCTCGAGAGTGATACATTAGACCATGCGACTATCGATATAGGCAACTTCTTTTTTAGCAAAGCGTCTTACTACCCATTTGATCTACACGCACATTTATTAATTAGACAAATCTATTACGAATGAGGAAGGTTAAATCTAGAGGAAGTATACCCACATTTTCGTGGAGGGAGAATGGGAAACTACTAAGGAAAAATCCACCTCAGTACACAGGATAAGGATCCAACCCCAAGCTCTCTGTCGTCGATTGTGAGAGTAACGTCTCAGACCATGCGGCCACCAAATGGGGCTACAAGCGATATTTTATATCAATTTATAGGCCATATTTAAGATATATATTTAAAATCAATAAGTTAGTATATAAAGTGATGTCATGGTCATAAAGATATGTAATTGTGTTATTAAAATAAATATTGAATATCAAACATTGATAAAATTAAATATGTGTGTGTAGGCCTATATATTATTATTCGAAATATTCAAATATATAATGAATAGTCAAGTATATATACTATAAATAGCTCAATATATCTAACCTAGTGAATTTTTATGTAAAGGGAAATTAAAAGGAATTGCACTAGAATTCGTTGAATGAGAGGATGTAAAAAATAAAAGGAATATTCAAAGATGTATCTCCCTCCACCCATTTCAGGGCTATTTATATAATTAATGCTTGTACCAACTTTTTTTAAATCAATTAAATATCGAATTTATTATAATAATTGATAACATCCCACTGGTTTGAAACGATTTCAAACTTTTATATTTATATATATATATATATACATTCATAAGCGGGTTTTACACTCACTAAGCCCGTATTGGTGGGAACGTGGACCATGACGTCAAGCTCGTTGAGTCTGTTTATCTGATGACGGGGAGTCTAAGGTTTGAGCTCTTGTTCGGGTGTTATGAGGATGTTTTATTTCTAGTTGATTTTCTACTCTCACCCACGTAAGGCTGGATATATTGTCTATAAAATCATATTCTTTTCATCCTATTCAATTATTATGTCAGTCCAATTTTTAAAGGATGAACTTTTACCTGATAGCTCGAAAAGTTACTAGAGCTTCCTTCACGTATTCATACGTCAAGTTATGTTGGCTGCAGCTGTCACTTTTGTTATATATTATTAATACATATAAAGTAACACAAACATAATAGTAAAAGCTTTTCAATTTTGGCCCCAAGAAATATAGTTCTATTTGTTCCCCCTTCCTATATATATATATAATAGTGGGTCATTGCAACGATAGCTGCAGATTTTTGCACTGAAATGTATTCTTGAATATTTATAGGAAAAAATGTATATATAAAAATAAGACCTCATTCAACTTCCTAGTTTAAAGTTTACTCTTCAAAAGTTAACAACTTTACATATATCTTTAGTTTTCGGTGTTTAATTTGAATCAAAACGTATATTTTCCTAATTCACGCCATGATGAGAACTTTAATAAGACTTATCTCTCTGTTCACTATTTATTTGTTGCACCAAACCACTCAAGTAAGAATGAGCTGTTATTATTTATAAACAAAATGGCTTTAGCGATTTGGTTCAATATTGGTATTGGGAGACTATTTTACATTTCAATAATAATGTATCTTTGTTTGTATAAAATAAATTTATTTAAGGTTAGTTTACTTAAAACAAAAAATTTGATTGTTTTTTTAAATGGACCTTGAAGATTGAATTCATAATGGAAATATTTTATTAGTTTTATCATAATAAATAGAAATAATTTGTATATTTACAAATAAATAATTTTATGGTAGCTTTCAAATAATTTAGTTTTGAAAATTCTAATTTACTTAAATATATTTGAACAATTTTGTTTAAAACCTATATATGATGAGTGATTATTGTGTTTAACAGAATCATTTGTTTATTTTTATAAGTAAAGCTTATATAAGGGTAGAGTACTAAAAACCAACTTTTCAAAATTTTCTTTGGCAATATAATACGCAATATGAGAAAGTTTGTGCGAGTGTGTCGTACCATTTACTTTTCATTCTGTTTGGGTCCAATATATAGTACATCTTTGGGGGTCTCCAAATTTTGCTTGGAGCTGTTTAGTTTGTTATTTATCAAATCAGCTATGCACACATTTAACTGTCTCGTTTAATTCTAATGATATTTTGCAGCTTGAATTACTCATAATTAGGTGCTTCAAATGCATGTTTAGATACCTTTTATAAAAAAAATTGCTAAGAGGGAAAGATACCAACAAAAACACAATACTTTTAAAGCTTAGGAATTATCATGTAGAAACTATGTATTCCGGCTACTTAAAAAAGTATATGAAGCATGAAAGACACGAAAAACACAAGAAATTAAAGCTGAGTATATTACTGTCAGAACTATGAATCGGGTGGTAAGACATGGTGTTAAAAAACTATGAATCGCCAATAGTTTGATAACGTAAATAATATCGTTTATCCACCATCTTTCCCGGTTAAACACTTGAATGGTCATTGACCGCCCTTCCCCCCCCTATCATCACCCCACTTCTAACACTCCCCCCAAACTCTTTTCTGCTAGGCGCTATATTTCCAGGAAAGCCTTCAAGCACTAATGGGGCTTATAAATGACAAACGGGAAGTAAAGTGACCTATCTCACACCTAATTTTTTAATCCTTTTACATAACTTTAGTTTTAACCGGATTTCACTATTAAATTATTATGGTAAGAAAATAATAATGGTGTCAATGGAAACGTAAACAATAGCTATGAGACATTACTTGTCAAAATTTTGAATTTCCTTTTCACTACACTGTTAAAATTGAAAGGCTGTTTAGTAGTTTTAATATTTTTTTTAATTGTATCATTCATTTTATTTGAAATATAATAAGTAATGTCTTTTCAGTGTTTTAGTATCTTTAATATGATATACGAATAAGATTGTTATCATTTATGGAAGTTGAGAAAACCTGATAATAAGATTAACCTTAAGTTAAATGGGCGTAATGCGATTTGCGTCAAGTGTAAGGCTCACTCTTAAGGGAAATACTCGTTGATTTTAAAGTTAGTACCCACCTCGATGGCGTAGTTAGCTGACGCGCTAGTTTCATGTTGAGCTAGACTGCCGAGATGGTTGAGATTGAGGTTCAAATCTCCCTCGGGTGAACTGAGGATGGTTTTCCCTAAATGGTTTTCCAAACAAATGCGGGCTCACTTCCTCTATATTTAACATTTCCCATTTTCATCTCATTAACATAATTAGTATATAATATTTAGCACCACGTCTTACTACCCGTTCGGGTTATACGCTTAAGTACTAATTACGCTAATGGATTAGGAAATGGGTGAGAGTGGAAAACCATTTAGGAAAAACCACCCCCAGTTCACCCGACTGAGATTCGAACCTCGATCTCCCCGTCCTCGGTGATCGAGCTCAACATGACTAGCGCGTTAGCCAACTACGCCACCGAGGCGGGTCATAATTAGTACCTAGGCGCATAATCGTAATGGGTAGTAAGACCCACTGATAAATAATAAATAAATAATATTAAATTAAAGTTATTATTATATTCTAGGCATGAAATATTCTTAAATAATCAATTAATATCCTTCTCTTATTCTATGGAGAATTTTTGAAAGTTTTCAAAATTGAATGAAAACTAATTTTAATATTCTAATTAAGGTGTTCAGACATGAGTACCATAATGACAAAACCTCTATACTTTTATATGATAACAGTTTTTGCTCTAAATACACAATGAATAATTTGGAATTTTTTATTCTTGCTACTGTTGGCAATACATGGTAAAAGCCAGAAACAGCGATATTGATAATAGACCTAATTGTTTTTAATGGTCAGCTTTGTTAGCATTGGAGATTATGAAGCACGCAAGGTTGACTATCGATCATCAGCTGGGAATAAATAGATAGCTCATTTCAATTGAATACAAAATATAAACTGCTTTATGTGATTATCGAATAAAAACTATAGAATGATCATTTGATAATTTGGTAGCAATAGTTTTCATCATTCACTGTGCCTATCACTACAAAGGCCTACCGTTGTAGAACAATATTCTCCTAGATATATTATTTTGAATGGTTCTTGATTGACCTTCAGTGATGAAGACATCCTTCATAGTCCGTACGTGCATGACGCGTATGAGAAATGCCCAGCTATTGTTTCCGACGGGACGCAATTCAACCGGACGTGGAAGGACAAGGATAGAGAGTGGGAGGGTAAAGTATAGGGTGGTTGGGGAGGTAAAGCGAGAGATTGATGGCATGGTTCAAAGGTCATTCTGACAGCGGGTCATAGAGAAGTCAGCGTTCTGTTAAATTTGAAACGCTGTGACACTTCTGTCACACCCACATGGACATCCGCGTTTCGTGTTTTTTTTCAAACTTTTTTTCACCCCGTTTTCTACTTAGTTTGAAAGGATAGTTTTAAGAGCTCTTTGGAACGTTATCATATAGAAAAAATATATTTCTTTTATCAAGGATGGTCAAAATATTATTACCATCTCCATCTGCCACATTTACAAGCACATGGACTAAACGTCGAACTCCTTAAGTCCTGTTTCCTAGTGAATGGGAAGTATGGGTTTAATTCTGGGCTCTTTGTATGGATGAAATATCTAGTCTCCGTGGGTTTTTTCCTTCCATGCAAGTGTAGTTATATTTCCTAATCCTTATCTTCTACCATCCTTGTAGTAAAACGCTGTATATAAAATAATTGTTATATTTTTTCTGTGCAACATCTTATTTCACACCCACCTTGGTGGGGTAGCTAGCTAACGCACTAGTTTCATGTTGAGTTAGACTGCCCAGGACGGGCTGATCAAGGTTTGAATCTCACTCGGGTGAACTAAGGGTAGTTTTTCCTAAATGGTTTTCCACTCTCCCACAACGCAAATGCGGGTTAATTTAATTTAAATTCAACCTTCTCAATCCCTAATCCATCAGCATAATTAATACTTAAGCGTATAACCCGAACGATTATTAAGTCACGGTGCTAAGTATTATTATTATTATTATTATTATCATCTTATTTCAAGTTCGAGTTGTACGCATGTGTACTAACTACGGTAGCGTGTATGGGACGAGGAAGGTTGATTTTAAAGTAGGTGTACCTGAATTTACGTGTGAGGAGAGGGAAAAACTATAAAGGTAAAACCACCTTTAGTACACCCGATTGGTATTCGAACACTGTCATGTTTACTGGTGTGAGTAACGCCTTAGACCATTTGACATCAGAAGTGGGTATCACATTATATTTATCTTCTTTAGTAAGAAGAACTGGCTATCATTTACCTTGAGCCCTTATAAATAAGGGGTGTTAATTAGGTGAATTGTAAGCTAATACACAATCATTTATATATATAAAAAAAGAAAATAGGGGAATTCACAGATCCGAAATATGAACCCTAACTCACAAATTTGGTGATATAACATCGGCCTTCAAGGTAAAAGCAAGCACGCTAATGTACTATGCACCTAACTTCACCTGCATTGTGAACAGGACCACCCGAATTGTGGAACAACCTGTAACCCCATTCAATTCTTAACCATTAACCTAACCTAGCCTAGCCCATCCTAACCTAATCTCCTAGTTCCATTCTGAACAAAATCATTATAACTTTAATTTTTACTCCGAAGTTCGTGTAAGGATAGTACCGAGCTCGGATAAGTTGTTCCGCAATTAGTGTACACCGTTGTGAACATCCTAAGAAATTTAAATGTTTCAAATCAATTATGTAAAATTAAAATTAATTTAAAATCCGTATGATCATAATATTTATATTATTACAATCTAATAACTATAGTTAATTGTATCACCATCTTGCAGGTGGGTTAGTTATTTTAATTAAAGGCTAATGAATTATAGTGCTTGAAGCAAATGTGAAAAATACAAAATGTATTTATTAAATATTTGTAAAACAAGTTGAAACAATAAATGTAGCATATTTAATTATGTTGTATTTAATTTTGGATGAAAATTATCTTACAAAAATATTAAATAAACATAAAATGTTTTAATTTTAGCGTTAGTTAATTGCCATATAGTTTTCCAAACAAAAAAGTCTCTAAAATAATACTAGGCATAAATAATTTGCTTTTATAGTATTGAAAAAAAACGCCCTAGTCGTGTTGAGCTCGACCGCCGAGGACGGGAAGATCAAGGTTCGAATTTTGGTCGGGTGAACTGTAGGTGGTTTTTCCTAAATGGTTTTCCACTCTCCCTCCACGCAAATGCGGGTTCACTTCCTCTAAATTCAACCTTCCCAATTTCTAATCCATTAGTGTAATTAGCACTTAAGCGTATTACCCGAACGGGTAGTAAGACGCGGTGCTAAGTAAGTGATGATAAAAACAAAAACTTTTGATTTGGATGGAAATGAATAAATATAATTAAGAATAGGATATGATTTGATAGCAATAACAAGTACGTAGGCTGATTCAAAGATAGGATTGGTTGCTTGGACTAGCTAATTTTAAATTTGGATATTCAGCGTTCTGCTGTATGAATAAGACAAACTTAGTGGGTACAATTTCTAATATACTACAAGAACACAGATATCACCTGAAAATAAACTTACAGATATTGAAATCTCTCTCGCCCCTTTATTATTGCCTGAAAGGGTGGAAGGGTTCACACGGTTGAAAGGGGAATGGGTATGGTGGACACGAGAGAAATGTAAGCTTACTCGTGCAACCTTGAATCGTGCACTAGGTCCAGGCAGTGGACCAAGGGAAGATAGGGAACATTCAACATACGCGCAGGGAATTTAAAAAGTGTTTACAATTAAAGCTACCTGATAAATATTTAATTTGGTTTCTACTAATACCCTTCCACCATTTCAAGCAATAATAAGGGGGCGACACAGAATAAATATCTGAAAGTTTATTTTCAGGTCGGGTTTGTGTTCTTGTAGTATTTTTGAATAATGTATCTATAAATCGTACTCATTAAATTTATCTGACCCACTTTAGTGACCAAATAGTCTTAAGGTATAATTCTAATACTAGACTGGCCTGCTGATGACTGATAAATCGGAATTTAAATTCCGGTAGGTTCTACTGATGGTGTATTTTCCTAAACGGTCTCCTACTTTCCTTCCATGCAAATACAGGTAGATAGATTACTTTTAAAGTTCACCCTTCCTCGTCACTACCCCATTAGATTAATAATTATATATGCGTATAACTTGAATAAATAGTAAAAGGTGGTGTTAAAAAAAATAGTCTGGTCAATGCGGCAGAATGCCAATTATTCAAATTTATATTTAAAATAATTGCCGCAACCAATCCTATGTTTGAGTCAACCTAATTGCTTGTTATTGCTATTAATTCATATCCAATTTATAATTAGATTTATTAATTTTTATCAATTTATCGTATTTAATCGAAGGGAGCGTGTCAATGTTTTATCTGACCATTTGGCATTTAATCTGGGTTTTTTTATCTAGATGTTTGTTCCGCCATGAATTGTATCAATTTTAATGAAACATAGCATGAAGGTTATTTAAACCTAGTTTGAAAAAAAGTATGTTCAGTTTACATATATTGTGAGGTATACATTTAACCCAAACAATTAAGTTTATCTATTAATATTGTATTATATATAATTAGCGTTAATTTGTTTTCGGTCTGACTTGATCGATCGTTTTAGCTTCACCAGATAAATAAAGTCTATTATATCATTATTATTGTGCATACTATGCAACATAATCTGCAAATTCAATGTCAAATTAAAAATAAAAGCTTACATTTAAAAAGAAAATACAAAATATTTCTAAATTTATATTTGAGCTAGAATTTAAATGTTGTTTTTTTTAGCAAAATTAAGAAGTATGAGACATAAATATTTGTTTTTAAAATTAGTACTCTTCGATTAGTTTTAAAATAAAGTGTATACAAAAAATTAATACATAATTTAATTTTTTTTAAATGACCACTATTTTTGAACTAACGATAACGTAAAACTTGGAATTAGCATTTTGTAGAGGTGATAAAAAAATAATATTTCCTTAAAAAAAATAAAAAAATTCTATCCCTCCTTTTCCACACCCTTTCCTGTCAGATTTTAATGAAATAAATCACCGTCGTATTGATTCCGTTTATGATATATTCTCTATATTAAATCTGTGCCCTACGGCGGGGTGCTGGCCTCAACCCGTCAATTGCCTCATCCCGCTCCAATATTCCAATATTTCATCGTTCTCGACAAAAGAGGCTACCTTGGGAGCCAACAACAAAAATTTCAGAGCCATATTTAGAAGCATTTTTAAAAGAGAATGACTCATATGAAGATAATATATACAGTCCATTTACGCTGAGTTGTAGCAGGCATACTTTTACAATTTATCGTAGGCCTATAACCTTACATTATAGATTACACCGTGGAATGAAAATCTATAGCACACATGTCACTCGATGTCAATAATATTTTGACAGACATGTTATTAAATGTCAAGTTACAATGAACTTTGGGAAGTCCATGCCTAGAAATCATCTTGGCTCGTACTTACGTACATCTTGTTTGCTGTTGAAGACAACAAGCTATGAAACGAAACTAAATAATCTTGGCTAGAAAAATATAGTGACATTTTTTAAATTAATTTGGAAAAGATATGGTTTAATGCAATTGTTTGTTATAAACATATATGTCAATTTATTGAATTTTTATTCATGAGATTTGTTATTTTCTAAGTTTTTACTTTAATATATCCTATATATTATTTCTGTTGTCAACATCCCTTGTTATCAACTAATAAAAAGCATACATCAATGAATAAAGTATCAGTGGATATGATTTTTTTACCGACTTCTGACATAGCATACTCAGTTTACGTTAAAACACATCATTTGTATAAAATTTAGGTTTAAAGAAAAATCTAAATTCAAGATGATTGCATTCTGACATCAAATATTGTATACAAATAGGTTTTGTAAATTATAAATACGTTCTCATTAATAAGCTCTCTTTGCTATTTTGTGTATAAACTTCACTGAGTAATTAATCTCAATAACCCAACCAAAGACTATATCTTTTGGGAAGGGGGG
>CABFWB010002924.1:0-26317 GCA_902151455.1 Timema bartmani | reverse complement strand
GGGGGGGGGGGGAGGTGGAAGGTAAGGTTGAATGTGCGAAAGTTTTGCAAGGGTTTACTGGTTGAAATTAATACTTAAAAAATTAAAAATACATTTTTCATTAACTACTTATCATAATATTAAATATTTTCTAATTTTTAAATACTCATTAATAAACTTAAATAAGAATAATTGGCACACTAGACTATCTAAAAATTAAGCTAGCTATTAAGTGGGACAGTTATTGTAAAAGTATTACCATCCTTGGCCTATAACATCGTGGAACAATTTGGGGTAAGCTTGCTACCATTCAGGATAAATGTCCAATTATTCCGTAAAAGATTAACCTTAGTGGTTCCACTATGATCTAATTTTTTATTCTAGGAGGTCTTAAGGTAACCAATAAAAGTATAAATCATACATCTGTCAAGTTAGATGGAGTTTAGGATTCGATCATTATTTTTTGGTGACTGTTATCTCTAATTTTAGCTAAAAAATTGAGGCCAATAAGAGGCCCACTAAAAGATTATACCTATTTTACAAATATATATACATATATATATTATTCAACACCTTATATCAGTTGGTAGTGTGCTTGTCTACCGAGCTAAGGGCCACGGGTTCGATTCCTGGTATGGCCAAAAAAATTATGCTTGGTGAAATGCTGGTTTATCCTTTCACCATGATGAATTAACGGCCGGGGACTGGAATTTGTGTTTTTCCTAGTATTTAGTTAGGTTATAAAGCATATAAAGCTACTACAGGCAAGCCGGTAGTGGAAAACATACGGCTTGAATAAAAGTACAGACCCAGGCCATAGGCTGGAAACCTTGATAATTATATATACACGTACTCTATTTTACTCGTTCATATATTATTAATTACAATTAATATTTAACTAGAAGAAACTAATGTATGGTTCATTTAACTAAATCTTAAAACTAATCTTATTTGTGTTAGTAAAGTTGTACTTTTAATGTATAGTTTATAGAATTCTCATCCATGACCATTTTCATACAATTTAGGTGAAAAATACTTTTATTTATGATTCAACTTGCGATGCCTTCCCATCCTTCCGAAAATAAGATTATTAATGTATGTTTTTATTATTCCTCAATTAGTAAGGCCTGGCTTAAGGGGCCACGAGAAAAGCTAATCTTTTTCCAGTTTTTATAGAAAATCTTTTTCTGCCCAAAATAAACAAAATATTGCTTTAGTACAAACATAGAGTTAAATTTTTTTCACATGGTGACCTCAAAAGTTGTTGAACATATGTCATGAGCATAGCAACATTTGATGATAATCTTTAAAAAAGAATTAATACAGTTGTCATTAAATTTCAGGACACCCTTCCTTAACCGATATTGAAGAACTGTTGAGGTCACCATATGAAGTAAATTAAATTCTATGTCCCTACTGAAGCAATAGTTGATATATTTTGAGAAAAAAAAAAATCGAGCAAAAATGTTTGCTATAGAAATTGTTGAAACACTGGCCTTTTCTCGCATCCCCTCCCACCCTACTTTATTCTTGGAGTTTATTGGTGGCCTTTAAGGTTTCTTATTATTTTTAATATGTTTCAAAAATAATTTTACATTAGTTCAAGATGGATTTAATGTTTAAAAAAATACAAATATCTTCTCATATATTACCACAATAATCTGTGTATGGGAATGACCCCAATACATATTACTTTGTTACACTTCTCACATTAGCTCTGTCAGTAACATGTATGTCTATTAAGCTCAGGGCCCTGGGATCAATTGCCAGCATGGCCGAAAAATTTATCATGGGCTAGATGTACCCTTTTATATTGATAAATAAACGGCGAGGGTCTGGATGGTGTGCCTGTCCTAGTTTTAATGTTAGATTATATGACATATGAAGCCACGACAGGCCTAGTAAGCCGGTTGTGGAAAATATATGACTTGAATAAACAATTGACTCAGGTCACAGCCTGGACATAGTAATAGATGTAAATTAAAGTCACACTTCTGACCCAATGAAAAAGTGTCCTATTTTTCTACAAACAAATGCTTTAAATTCCCTTAGTATCAGGTTTCTGTAAAATAAATACCAAAATAAATATAAGATACACAATATATATCTTTAAAGGTTTTCGTTAAGAGTTTCCATAGATATACATCTTAAATTCACATGCTTATGGCTTAAAGGCAACAATAAATATAGGTCGACTATATTTGTGTTGACACATGGATTAGTGGTCAATAATCTAATTGGCTTATAATTATCGTTCTAATCCATCTTCGTTAACGGTCCCAAATCCAAGATTGATTGATATTGGATTATGGCTCACTGTAATGCCTTCACCGAATCATCGAATATGTCTAAATACAAATTAATACGTTCATCAGCAATATTATTAATGGTTTTAATCCAAGATATAGAATTGGATAGGTCTTTAATTGAAAAATCACCCAAAATAGCTGGAAAGGGAAATAAAAGCATAAAAGAGCATACTTGGGGGACCATAATAGTTTATCAAGCCGGGATTTGAGTAAACGAATTAAAAATAAATGGTACGGAACTCCGCACGGACTTTCTCACTCTATTGTTTAAAACTGGAGATATTTAGCCAAAACTAGTAATATTTGTGAAACGAAATAACATACACTAGCAAACCCAATCATAAATTGCACCATATTTATGTAAAAAAAATTTTGAGTACTGGTTTTAAATTTTATATATATATTTTTAAGAATTAATGTCCTCATTTGTATATTTGGACCGATATAAAGATCCACATAGAGTTCATGAGGGTCAACACTTCGTGTTAAAATTTTCAACATTTTATTAGGTGTTGCACATCTTCATGTCATCGCATTGTTATTAAATTCCTCATCTATAAATTTTGACCTAAAAAAATGTAAATATTGACTATTGAGTCTAAAATGGAGATAGATCATTATTGTACAAACATTTTTCCTAAGAGGTTTAAGGAAAAATAACAAACTTCTGAGAGACTTACTTATATTTAACTACTCTATGGAATTGGAGAATTATTACGTTAAAACTTAAGTAGTATCTCTTTACAACTAGAGCTCACAAAATTTTATTAAGATTTTTCCAATATCTCAGAAACGGTTGGTTTTATAAAAAGTAATTTCATATCTCAAATAGTTTTGGAGATATGATAAAAAAAATTATAATTTACGCATCAGACCAGAGCCCTTAAAGTCATTTTGAACTGAAATATTGAGAGTAGCCCTTTTGTTTGGAATATTTATAAATGTTTATAAATTAAATTTAATAAAAATTGTTAGAGCCTATTTTGAGAAAATCGACTTTTTATCTGTTTGCCCTTCAGTAAACTATCCTTAAATTTAGGGTTGGATATCCAATTCCAAAAATCCCTCGGGGAAACACTATGAAAACCCTGAATACCAAGTTTTAGCCCAATCGGTAAAATATTTTTGGCTCTAGTTGGAGGTACAGTTAGACAGACAGACAGACGGAAATTCCAAAAGCCTTTTTGGAATTCGGGGGCTCATGAAACGTTGAGATTCATCAAAATCTTGAGCTCGATTTTTTGACTATCACAATACTTTCTATACCTGTAATATAGCTAGAAAGTGAAGAAATTATGTTTACGTCACCAGAGGTTGTCCGCTAAACCTTCCTGTTCTTCTACAGGCGGTGGTGGATATGTAACGGTCTTTTTATGTCGGAACACCATGTACTGTCCCGATAAGATGATATTGATGATAGTAATGTAGTTCCAGTAGAAGTCTTAACCAGACCATTGCAACTATAGGAACGATTTCCTATCAGGAAAAATACCCATGGAACCATTGGGAATCGAACCTGGAAATTTTAGATTAGTATCTAAGAATGCTGACCATTAAATCAAGGGGGCAGCCACATTCTTCGGTCATCAAATACAATGCGCGTTTAGCTTCTGAAATGTTTGGCCACCTGGTATTTCATTTCTTTTATGTCGTCCTACTATCCACCTACCTGTATCGGTGGCTGCATGGTATAAGGCGCCACTATCGTTTTAGACTAAACATCCGATGATCGGGAAATCAGGGTATGGATTCCGTTCTGGTGTAAAGAGAGTTGTTTTTCCAAATAGATTTTCTAATTTCCCCCAGGTGCAAATGTGGGTACACTTCATCTAAATTTAATCTTCCTCATCCCTAACTAAGTAGCATATTAGTACATATGTGTATAGCTGGAACAGGTAGTAAGATACATTGCTAAGTACATATAAACTATACATGTTTGATCCATTTACCAATAATAATCTAAACACTTAGATAGTAAAATGGGATGTTAGAGCTTTGAGAAAATTTACCTTAATATGCATGGAGTGAAAGTGATAAACCCTTTAAGAAAATTAATTTTGAGCAAACCCAGCTGAAATTTGAAACTGTCTGTGACCAGTTTATCATTATATTCAAGATTGGCTTTTAATCCACGGACATATAGACGCAGTTATTTCAACAACAAAAAATGTTAAAACAACTTTATATCAGGTTTAAATTTCTTATTATGGTTTTAAAACTAATCTTTATTTGTAACCAAACCATTTTTTATATTTATTTGTCTCAAAAATGAATAATTTTGAGACAACCTCTTTCTCAGATGATTACGTGAGTTGGCAGTTTTTCCACTGAGATCAAGAAGCTTTGAGCTGCGGGACAGAACAATAGTGTGTGTGTATATAATTCATAGTTCTCCCACAAAGGGGAGGAAATGCTAATCCAGATTGTTTGCACATTCAAATGGGAAAGTAAATTAATAAGGAAGTACAGTGCATGACTGTTCGCTATTAGCTGAAGCGTACTTAAACATTCGAAGACAAGAGTTTCACTAAGACCATCTGAAAAGTTTAAACTCGCCTGATAGAGCCAAACTTTGCTGATTTGCTAATAAATTATACTTTGCTTCAAATGTTAGTAACTTTCTCGGAGGATAATAAGAACTTAAACTTAGAAAAGTTATATAAGACATTATTTTGTATTTATAAAACAATTACTAGGCTAATGTATAAGCTAAATATCTAAGCTTATCTAAAAAATTTATTTCATTTATATGAACTATAATGATACTAGCGCTCTAACATTAAACTCAAACATTTTAAAATATAACTTGATATTGTTTGCTCTAAGATATTCGATAAAATACAAATAAAAACTTATTTTTAATGTTTAAATTGAGTGAATATTTTATTCAATATCATGTCATAGTAGTAAACATCACTTCAATTATACGTTTCTCATACCTGTTCTAAAAGTGTAATTGAATGTGAACTGCACAGACGGGTTGTCAGACGCGTTGACAAAAAAGAAGAAAAGATTCGTAAGAATGGTTTAAATCAGGTGTTATTTTAAATCATAATATATTTTATTATTTTATAAGACAATAGGTTAAACTAAGAAGTGGCTATCTCCTTAAATTGAATCAAATCTAATCGCATGACATATCTAACAAAATTATTTAAGAAATGTTAAAAAAGTTAAAAAAATTAAATAGTTAAATCGTATATACATGTTTTCCAAAGATTATTAAAATATTAATTACGTATATCCTTAGTAAGTATAATACACTACATATACCATGACTAACTATATTTTTAATATATCCTTATTATCAAAGGTTTCAATCAATCTTAATTCTATATTAACCTTCTTTGACTGACGCTGTTTCATTTTCAAAACGGCTGTAATTTTTACTTTCTCTCTATCTTACAGGTAGAGAAAGTATGGTGATCGTCAAAAAAATCGAACTCGAGATTTTGATGAATTTTGACGTTTCATGACTTCCTGAATCCGAAAAAGTGGTTTTTGAATTTCTGTCTGTCTGTCTGTCTGTCTGTCTGTCTGTACCTCCAACTAGAGCCTAAACTATTTTACCGATTGAGCTGAAACTTGATATCTAGGGTTTTCATAGGGTTGCCCCGAGGGGTTTTTGGAATTGGATATCTACCCCTAAAATTAAGGGTAGTTTACTGAAGGGAAAAAAGAGAAAAAGTCGATTTTCTCAAAATCGGCTCTAACGATTTTGATTAAATTTCATTTATGAACATTAATAAATATTCCAAACAAAATGGCTACTCTCAATATTTCGGCAAAATGGCTTTAAGGGCTCCGGTCTGATGCGTAAATTAACATTTTTTATAATAGCTCCGAAACTATTTGAGATATGAAATTACTTAGCATTACAAATATGTATATATATTTATAATACAAATATTTTATTCGAAACATATTTTTATAAAATCAATAATTTTCAATCTATACGCAATTATATATATATTTTTAGCTTTTTGGACATTAAAGCTTAAGTATTGCGATCGTAAAAAAAACTAACCTGAAATGTTGATGGATTTCGACGTCTCATGACCCCCCGAACCCTAAAAAATAGTCTTTGCAATGCCGTCTGTCTGTGTGTCTATTAAAACTTAAAATTAAGGGTAGTTTACTGAAGGGCAAAAAGAGAAAAAGTCGATTTTCTCAAAATCGGCTCTAACGATTTTGATTAAATTTCATTTATGAACATTAATAAATATTCCAAACAAAATGGCTACTCTCAATATTTCGGCAAAATGGCTTTAAGGGCTCCGGTCTGATGCGTAAATTAACATTTTTTATAATAGCTCCGAAACTATTTGAGATATGAAATTACTTAGCATTACAAATATGTATATATATTTATAATACAAATATTTTATTCGAAACATATTTTTATAAAATCAATAATTTTCAATCTATACGCAATTATATATATATTTTTAACTTTTTGGACATTAAAGCTTAAGTATTGCGATCGTAAAAAAAACTAACCTGAAATGTTGATGGATGTCGACGTCTCATGACCCCCCGAACCCTAAAAAATAGTCTTTGCAATGCCGTCTGTCTGTGTGTCTATTAAAACTTAAAATTAAGGGTAGTTTACTGAAGGGCAAAAAGAGAAAAAGTCGATTTTCTCAAAATCGGCTCTAACGATTTTGATTAAATTTCATTTATAAACATTAATAAATATTCCAAACAAAATGGCTACCCTCAATATTTCGGCAAAATGGCTTTAAGGGCTCCGGTCTGATGCGTCAATTAACATTTTTTATAATAGCTCCGAAACTATTTGAGATATGAAATTACTTAGCATTACAAATATGTATATATATTTATAATACAGATATTTTATCCGAAACATATTTTTATAAAATCAATAACTTTCAATCTATACGCAATTATATGAATTTTTTTAACTTTTTGGACATTAAAGTTTAAGTATTGCGACCGTAAAAAAAAACTAACCTGAAATGTTGATGGATGTCGACGTCTCATGACCCCCCGAACCCTAAAAAATAGTCTTTGCAATGCCGTCTGTCTGTGTGTCTATAAAAACTTAAAATTAAGGGTAGTTTACTGAAGGGCGAAAAGAGAAAAATTTGGTTTTCTCAAAATCTGCTCAAACGATTTTGATTAAAATTCGTATCTAGGCGTTGATTAAGATTATAAATAAACTGGCTATTTTCATTTTCCTATGAAAATGATTTTTAGGGTACTTTACAGAAGCGTTAATTTCCGTATCTCCACAACTATTTGAGAAACTAAACAACTTATCATTGCAAAATTGTAGGACTATTAGAAATAAAAAACTTTTATTTGACATATATTTTTATAAAAGCAACAGTTTCTGAGATATTTGCAAATATATTAATACAATTTTGTGAGCTTTAGTTGTAAACATATACTACTTAAGTCTTAACGCAATAATTCTCCAATGCCATAGAGTAATTAAATATAAGTATCTAAAAAAGTATGTTATTTTTCCTTAAATCTCTTAGGAGAAATGTTTGCATAGCAATGATCTATCTCCATTTTAGACTCAATAGTCAATATTTACATTTTTTATTGGTCAAAATGTATAAATGAATAATTAAATATCAATGCGATGACTTGAAGATCTGCAACACCTTATAAAATGTTAAAATTTTAATCAGAAATAGAAATTTTAATACGAAGTGTTGACCCTTGTGGAGTACATTAAACTGTTTGAAATGTTCTTAGGTGGACAAAGATGCGCTTCTTTTCTCATTGATTCTATATCATTGTATATTATTTTATGCGTGTTCTTATGTGGAGTAGTGATGATACAATGTACATTATTCCGTTCAGAAATCTTACGATTTTATTGAAAGAGAGAGAAAGTCTGTGCGGTGCGCCGTACCATTTATTTTGAAAATTAAAAGTAATTAGGTTGGATCCCTTCCCACTATTCCTCAATTATATTATTTTGCGTATTATTATGTAATCAAACATTCAAAAACATGTTGGTGAGATATGGGAGTTTTAACTTGCGCCAAGCAGTAATGATGTGAATACGCAACGGTGCCAGTCTTGATGCAGTACGTCTGGCTCATTGCCACCATGTGTTGAAAATAAAATAATACAGTAAAAATGTAGAGGTAGGTAATCGGTAATTTTATAACACAGTAAAATATAAAATAATGCCTCATAATATTTTTTTCTAATAATAAGCTATGTTTTTGTAACAATTTAACATCATAGTTGTTTCTTTTTTTTAATAAAATTTACAAAAATGCAATATTATTCATATACTTATTTAATAATATTGCTTCAATAATATAAAATGTATTAAACTTTGGGGTTTTTGATTTTTATTTAGAAAATTATAGGATGTTACAAAAATACAACGACGCTAGTCCTTGTATTATAATTTTTGCACCAGGGCCTGAAAGTTAATCAAATGAATATTTTGTATGTCCATCATTAGCATTGCACTATATCTACTGAATGCAGGTAGTACCAGAAACATTGTTATGATCAATCTCATTTTGGCCAAACTACGAGAGAAATATGAGATTGCCCTTGCTGTTGTATCGTCCGGAATTGCTGTTACACTCTTGACACGGGTAAGAAGGACAGCTCATGAAACCTTGAAGTTACCCTTTAATCTCGCAATCACAGAGACGCCAGCTTGAAACATTTCAAGGGGTGACAGGGGAGGGAAAGATTCTGCAGGATTGTAAACTCATTGTATGGGATGAGGGCTCGTTGCTACATAAAACCACATTCAAAGAATTTTATGCAACCATGCAGGACCTTAGATGTAATAATGATAGAATGGGAGGCGTCACTCTGGTGTTGGATAGCGAATCTCGACAGACGCTTCTTGTCTATTCTACGTGGGAAAAAGGCCTGCAAAAAAAAAAAAAAAACCTTTCAACATTAAGGGTTCAGCCAGACTGACAAGCGTGCGAGCGAGCGCGTGATTAGCAGATAGCTCTCGTTAATTGTTGACGAGGAGGTTCCGAATCTTGGCTCAGTGATCTGAGTGTGGCTTTTAACAAGTGATTTATTGTTGTGGTTTTCTCATCCTCTCTCCACGCTAATGGTGATTCTTATCTATAAAGGCCTACTTTGATAATAATGAAGTATTTTAACATATCAGTTTTACATTAAATATATATGTATATATACATATATATATGAATATATACATATATATACATATATATATGTATATATACATATATATATACATATATATATATATGTATATATACATACATATATATGTATATATACACATATATATATATATATATGTATATATATATGTATATATGTATATATATGTATATATGTATATATATATGTATATATATGTATATATGTACATATATATATACATATATGTATATATATACATATATGTATATATATGTATATATATGTATATATGTATATATATATGTATATACATATATATATATGTATATATATATATATATACATATATATATATATATATACATATATATATATATATATATATATATATATATATACATATATATATGTATATATACATATATATATATATAGCTATGGTTTATGATCTTACCAATTAAATTAAGCTGTCTGTAGCAAGTGTGCTAAACCTATCGATAATAATAAAAATGTCAAAATGAGAAGTTTTTCTAGCACTCAATGAACCAACATAATATAATATTGCCTAGCGCCTGTAAACTAGACTGTACTGAGTCGAACTTGCGCGATTGAAAAATAGAACCGGTTCTATCTTTCAAGCGTGCGCGCTCAGTCGCTCGCTCGCTCGCTCGCTCGCTCCAGTCTGGCCACCTCTCATTACAACCAATGTGCTCTATTTTATATTTTAGTCACTCGCTCAGTCTGGCTACCCCCTATAATGGCTTTCAAAGACTAGGTTAACTTCAAACATGCGACCGGTGATCTTGTGACTTTTGATTATAAGATTGGTTAGTATCGATGGAAGACTTCGGAAGTATTTTAAAAACTCACCAAAACTGGAATATGTGGTGTTCCCAAATGTAGCACAGCACCTTGACGACCATGCATGGCTCTGTCAAAGAGATATTAATGAAATTAAAACAATACTATTATTAG
Source organism: Timema bartmani (assembly GCA_902151455.1). NCBI lineage: Eukaryota > Metazoa > Arthropoda > Insecta > Phasmatodea > Timematidae > Timema > Timema bartmani. The sequence goes on along the minus strand of CABFWB010002924.1, from coordinate 15,917 downwards.
TATCAAGAAACAAATTTTAACAGAATTGCTCTGCAGCCTTCAAATATATAGATGGTAATCGACACAAGCCCTGGTACAGTTATTAGGTGGTCAACTTACCACCTAAGTGTTTGAACTCATTGGAGATATCTATAGCTGAAAATTGTTATGCCTATTCTACTTTTTAAGAATCTAGATACCCCTTCATTTTGCAAGGAAACACGTCTCAATGCCAAGAAACTGATAATGAGTGTGAGTATAGCCACAATCATGACTGGACATGCCACAGGTGAAGATGTCGCCATCCATAGAATCCCAATCATCCCATCTGATGTCCCATTTCAATGTAAATGCCTTCAGTCCCCTGTTATTTTGTTTCTCCATGAGCATCAACAAGGCACAAGGTCAAGCCCTTAAATTTGCCTGTCTCGATCTATCCAAACCGTGTTTTTTCCAAGGACAGCTAGCTGTCTGTTTCTTTGTTGTTCCAGAGTTGTAAATAGCGAGAATCTCTACATCTTGGCTCTAAATGGAAGGACAGCTAACATTGTTAATCCGGAATCCCTTGATGGATAGGATATGTAGTATGTAATTATTATATGTAGCTTTTATATATACTCTATATCTATAAATTATTACAATAATAAGGCCCTTGGCAACGCCGGACTCAAAGTCAAAATATTTACCTTCCAAGTACAGTAATTAAACCTGGCGATGACGCCGGGTACTTAAGCTAGTTTATTAATACACTATATGAACTAGTGTAAATATATTCTATAATATCTAGGCTTTTTCCACGTGTTGGAAACCGCTAATTTAGATTTTTCATTTAAATTTTATTTATTTTAAGATTGTCCAGAGATATTTATTTTAAAACACTTAGCAGCGAAATTTAATAAATAGCTATCATGTTTAATTTGATATTTTTATATCAGTCATAGTATATTTGTAAAAAGTTAAACTGTAAATTAAAGTTGTATAGTTTATTGGGATACCAAATATTCTTTACCTTGGGCATTATAAAATAGTACACATCGATCAAAAATGTATTAACCTTTGATGAATATTAATATGTTAACTAAGAATTCTACGAATAATATTTAATTAAAATTAATTTAAAACATTTGTGATGTGTGGCTTACTAAAATTCAATTAATTAATGATTGAATAGTGTCAAAGATACAATACAAATATTTCTTTAAAAATTCCATACAGTTTTGAAAGTAAATTAGTTAAGAATTACTATTATATATATTTTTTAATAATGTTCATGTTTATTGGGTAGGGAGTAGTAATAATTTATAGTGAGGTTAAATTTTCGTTTTTATTCCCTTCTCCTTATTTTATATATATTTTTTTCTTCAAAGACGACGACATGTTTTGATGAATTTTATACCATTTTAAAGTCTTATTTGTATTAAAGATTTTTGATTTTACTTCATACTATTGGAAATTTATTAAAATTTTTACCTAGTGAGGAGTTCAACAATCTCATTTCACTAGGTAAATTTTTCACAACTTTCCAATAGTATGAAGTAAAATCAAATCATCTTTAATACAAATAAGACTTGAATATGGTGCGAAATTCATTGAAAAATGTCGTCGTCAAAGAAGAATATAATTCTCCCCTTACAAGATATTTTCTAAAATGATTTATAATAATGTGTTTACCAAGCAGTTAAAATAGCATTCAAGAATGTAGAGTACTATTAGTTCTAATTACAGTTATTTGGAACTAAAATATTGACACATCTCGCAAAGTTCATGTGATAGTAGCAACGTAGCCTTCACTTAATGATACAAAATGATGTTCACTCTTGTGTAGGGTCGCTCGATATTAAAACCATGCGCATTTTGAAGTGCGATATTTAAACGTATGGGAATCTGGGTGAATGAGGGAAATGAGGAGAACCTGAACATAACGAGAGTAGAAAGAGAAATAGAGAGATAGAAAATATAATGAGAGTTCCTGTTGTTTGAATAGTTTCATTTTTTTTTCATTACACATTATATAAATATAATTTATAAAACGTATGGTATTAAAAGCCTTTTAACAGAGAGAGAAAGAAAGAGAGAGAAAAACTCTTATTTGATAGTTTAAATTATTTTAACCGTTGCATCAATTAATTTAAATTGTATTTAATCATATAAAAAATTGTGAATATATAGAAATATGTTGCTTTGTCTGTTGAAATTATTATTTTGTCAATCAAAAAGCTTAATTTATAAGGGTTTGTAAAGGTTTCAAATAAGATTCTACGTTTAATACAGGGCTTAATGATTCTTAAGCTGTACGAGTTTGAGGAAGACTAATAGAGGAAGTGCAATCGCGTCATCGTAAAGAAATAACATTTTAACCTCTGAGAGAATTTAATAAGTCTAGATTCGGCGCTAGGGATGTGGTATCGAAAGAAAAGTATCGGAACTGTAATCATTAAAAGTATAGGGAAAAAATATCAATACCGTACTAGTATCAAAAGAAAAGTATCGATAGCAGTAAGTATAGGTATCAATTTTTTTACAAGATTCTTTTTTGCTATCCAACTTCTTAAAAAGCTTACATAATTACTCACTTATGGGAGGTGCCATTTTTTAACTACATTCATTGTTGATATACTCTAACATGATACAGTATTAATTATTGACAAAAATATAATAATTGACGTCCTGTCCTGATTCATATGCTTAAAAAATGTACATAAGCTTTTCTGCTCCATCTGAATGTATTTTGTTCAGTTTTTGATGGCCATTGTTAAAGGAAGGGGTGGGAGACTTGGTGCCACTAGCCCCGTCAGGCGGCTGTATTGATAAACAAAGATGAAAGAACAGCTATTAATTATGATTAGCTAAAATAGATTTAATACTAGAGTGTAGAAAATAAGTGAGAATTGAAAAATAGTGTCATTTGTTCTTCCTCCACAGTCCACTCTGGTAAACATTATCTTAGTCCCAGCATGGAGTGAAGCTAATAAAAAAGTTGTTTCTTTCGATACTTATCCAAAACCGGAGTGTGAGTATTAATACCAGTAAAAGTATCGAAAAAAATTATCGAGTACAAAATACTAGTATTGAAAGGAAAATATCGATACTAGAGTAAAGTATCGATATTTTCTTCACATCCATATTCGGTGGTTGGATGAGTGGATGTCACTGGAGTGACGATGACGAAACTTGCTCAGGAATATTGGGGGTGTTTTTTCATCAATGATTTTCCATTCTTTATCAACGAAATCAAATTTATTCTTCCTCTAAACACAAACGTTCTCCTCTAAAATATAAATTTGGTGATCAGGTAGAAACTAACTCTATATTACCAAATAAATCTTAAAAGTGAAAAGAAAAAAGGGATTTAAAATGTCCAAAATTTAAAAAAAAACGTTTCTTCTCAATTTAGTAGAAATAATAAATTAGGAAGGAAGATAAAGCGACCCATTAAAATAATAGGAGAGCTCTAAAAACTTCAAATTTTTCAATCAGGTGGAAGTTACTCTCCAGATATGTAAATACAAGTGTAAATTTCTTATAGTGTTATTATTATTATTTAGCACCGCGTCTTACTACCCGTTCGGGTTATATGCTTAAGTACTAATTACACTAATGGATTAGGANGTTATATGCTTAAGTACTAATTACACTAATGGATTAGGAATTGGGAAGATTGAAATTATATGAAGTGAACCCGCATTTGCGTGGAGGGAGAGTGAAAACCATTTAGGAAAAACCACTCCCAGTTCACCCGACTGAGATTCGAACCTCGATCTCCCCGTCCTCGGTGGTCTGGCTCAACACGACTGGCGCGTTAGCCAACTACGCCACCGAGGCGGGTTCTTATAGTGAATTGAAGAAATAGCCAAGGAGGGAGGGGGAGAAATTGCAAATATTAACATAAATATCTACTTCTCTGTATGATATAAAACTTAAATTTGGCAAGGGGATTTAGTGACTATTTCAAATAAACTTTAAACTTTTGAAAATTTTAAATTTCAAAACAAAACTCTTGTAGATAGAGATGAGGGGAGTCATATAAGTAGAAAAAACATTTCAGGGAAGGTATGAAACTAAATTGGCAAAGAATTTAGTATAATTACTCCAAATAATACAGTTATTGATAAATATCTAAATTTTATAAGTTGGGGATTTTGAAAAGGGGGGTTTCTTGGTTTCCAAAACTAAAAGAATAAACTATTTATCAGTGTGGTAGAAGATTGAAACTTGTCAGAGAGATGTAAGGACAGCTAGAAACTACAAAAAAGATCAGAACATTCTTTAATAGACGAAAAATTTTGAAGTGCACCTTCTCAAAATGTCCAAAACCCAATATTTTCCTGGAACAATATATATTAATTGGTTTCACTTATCTGATGATCATGATTACGAGAATATTGCACTGTCATTGGATTAAGTTCAGTTATGCACTAAGAATGGGGGATTGGTAAGATTTTGTTTCAAAGAATTAATTTTCTATCAATTTTTTTGATTGCCATATTTGGTTTGGGATTGCCATGACTTTTCAAGCAGGTACACGGCTAAACTATCAAAATTATGACAGCCAAATGTTGAACATCCTAATCTCATATAGTTTGATGTGGTTTACCCTAGCGAAGAATGCTTAAAACTGCTAATAATAATATATAAATTATATATATTTACTATACATATATAATATAATGTGGATATGTGTATGATTGTGTGTATTTATCCCTTCTCTATTGGTTTTAGGTGTGTTAATCTATTTATATTTTAATGTGTCAATAAATTTTACTTTACATGACTATTTTAATACGTGCGTGCTTTTTATTTGTATCAATGTTTTATTTGACATATTTTAAATTAGTAATTAATTGTAATATTAAAATTACACAAACGTAAATTTATTTATACATTATATATGATGGTAAATTGTAAGAAAAGTTCATGAACTTTATTCATCGAAATTTAAAATATAGTTTTATTACTATCTAGTTTGGTTTAACATTGATGTGGAGATTGGGGCTTTATCACAGTTATTTGTAATGGGTTTATTTATTTCCTAAATAGTTTTTTACTCACAATTAATGTGGATGTGGGAACATCAAAATTCTACCTATCCTATTCCCACCCAATTAATGTTGCTAAATGCGGATGTTCCAGATGAGTAGTAAGACGAACTGCCCAAATTTACCTATACAATACCAATTTTGTTTCACGTGTCCTCAAAACATTCCATCTAAAATCTGTGTCCAAAGTAAATGTCATTAACGAACACCATTATTTATTATGCCTTTCACTGAGGTCAAAGGCAACTTCCACTAAGGACACATTGTCCTCCAATCCCCCCCCATGAGAGGTTCTTGTGACGTGTCCCTCAGCCCTTCCGAAACCCACTTTATTATTCTGTGAGGGTCTGGTTGTTAATTATTTAGTTCAACAAGCGGAATATCCTGCGGAGACCTCAACTGATCTCTTATGAAGGCCGTACCAGACCCACGCGTGTTTGTATAGCCCCCTTGGCCCTGCAACGCGAATAATAGCAGAATCTCTCTTGGGGGATCTGCCCCCCTCTCTTTACCTTCCATCCACATATCCCCCTACATATGCACATATCCTTCAGACACCCTTGGTACAACTGCAAACAATGCTGCCGAAAATATCTACCATAAAACTTTCTCTAATATACTTTTTTATTATTATTAATATTTGAGGCATTAAACGTTCAATAGATGACAAAAATTGACCTTGAGATGACCTTGAAGACGTCCACTAAATTAAAAAAGATTGTAATTTTGTCAGCGTCTCAAAACTAAGTAACTTTGTATGAAACGTATTTTTCTAAAATGATTTCTTTTTAAAATATTTCATTTTACCAAGATAAAAAAATGAAAAATTCCACCCTGTACATATATAGCTATATATATATAGCTATATATGTTGGTTTTTTTGTAAGGATAGTGAGACTAAAGAGTACCCAAACAAAAACTCATATCTAACCCTTATCTAACATAAAAACGTTTAATTAAATATAATTCTACTGCCTGTTAAATAGGAATGGTTCATTTACTAATTATTATTATTATTATTAATATTAGCACCGCGTCTTACTACCCGTTCGGGTTATACGCACTTACGCTAATGTGTAATGGTAGGGTGATTGTGAGATGAAATGGAGGACCTACAGTTTAACGTGGGATCCGAACCACGGTGGAGGCCTGGCATTCCTCACATTCACAAGTTGTGATTAATACACGTCTTGTCAGAGGTGAAGGAAGGGTTTGGCAATCAGATAAATACGTGCCGGGACCAAGGATTGAACCACGGACCCCTAGCACAGAAGTCTGACACCTTACCCCTAGACCACCAGGTCAACTCATTTACTAATCTTTTCTCACGGCTGTAAGCAAAAGTGTAAATTAAAGACGAGTGTCTCATGGCAAAGGAAGATATCAGCTATACATACTACTTCCATTTCTCACGGCTGGTTGCTTCTCTACCTGTTGTCTCTTAGATCACCCCTCTCCATCCATCCCCCACCCCTACCCTTTCTTTCCAACCCTCCCCTCCCGCTTCAATCAAGGCGAGTTAACCGGGAGAATTAGTCACTAATCACGTTTAATGCAGAGGCTGTGCGTTATTCCCTTTTATGTCTTAGAACAGAGATGTTTCCCCTTGTCGGGTAATATGGTTACAAGCAATACACCACACCCTCTTATCAGGTGGTAATATGGTGGTGTACTATCACTCTAGGAACTTTTTTTTTTTGGTTCCATTTTACCTATTCTATAGAAGTTGTTTATATAATGTTAGATTTAAATAGTTATGATTAATTTTTTATTGTCCTATATTAGTGGCTTTTTTTCACGTTTGACACAATAATCTTTTGATGGATTTAAAGGCAACACCTAGGTTTGTTATTAATATTATATTAGTTTTTGGCACAAAACCGTTGTAGTTAAAATATAAAAAATCGTCACCCCCCCACCCCCCACACTCTCCCTCCTCAGAAACTTTACTATTTTTTTTAATTTGTTTTTTTCTAATATGTATAACCTCCCTTCCAGTCGCCTTGCATTCTATTTACTCTATGGGGGCAGGAATAAAGAAAGTGTAGTATTTTAGGAAATTTACGGCATTTGTGTAGAATAAAAATGATTAAAGGATATTAAACTAATTTAATCAGGAGAAATCTAAACACTACCTACCTCATCAATGAAAAACCAAATTAAATGAATCTGATATTTTATCTCACGTGGTCATTGATACGGTCAAGGGCTAGCTGTTATACTTCAAAGATAATATAGTTAATAGATTTAGGGCTATACTTGTAGTATTTAAAAGCTTTTCCTAGCTTAAATTAGTTTTTTAATTTATTTTCTTAGCACCACGTTTAGATACAATTTCAAGCTATACGCATATGTACTAACTACACTAATGAGTTAGGGGTGATGAAGGTTTAATTTAGAGGAAGTGTAATCACGTTTGCGTTGAGGAGGAGGGAAAAACGAAAAAAAGCCACCTTCAGTACACCGACCAAGAATAGAAAACTGATATCTCAGTAATCGGCAGTTTAGTCTATTATAGTCAACTATAATGTTATACCATGCGGCCACTGAACTGGGTTAGTAGATTTATAAATACATTCAAGTTTAATCTAGGACTTAAATTAGAAGTAGATGTTGTATCCTTTAGTTATTTAGTCTTACAAAACTATGTTGATTTGAATTTTAAATTAAAATAACCCTCATAGATTGATTGGCATGCAAACCTAGACGATTCTTTTTTGGTTTACTAGTGTCGGGGATATCATAGTTCAAATCCCGACTGGGTATACTGATAGTGGTGTTTGTTTTAAACTCTTGCTTCATCCAAACTCAAACATATTTAATATAAATTATACACTACTCCTAACCCCATGTTAATAAATAGTTAAATCGTTTGGACTGTTATTAAAGTGCACAAATACTTATTTTATTTTTTTATGTGTTGGAGAGTATTCCAATTTTGTATAATAAGTGAATAATTCAGATTGTTAAAATGTATGTTATTTACGTTTAAGATGATCATTCGTTAATAGAATGTCCAAGTGACAGTTATAAATTTATCATATGATCAGTATATTCGGCTATAGCCGTATTTCAACCTATAATAGCTTGGCTATTTAATCTGTGATTAATATTTCTTACTGCTCATCACACAATTCGTTTTTAAATATTGTATAGTAAGATTTTTACTCTGGGCCAGTTTCATAATCAGATTTAGTACGCCTCAAGTGCGGCATTATACTAAATACAAGACGTCACTTACCTGAAATTGAATGGAATGGGCCAGTTTCATATGCGAAACTGGCCCATTCCATTTTGGTCTAGGTAGGTGTCGTCCTCTATTTAGTATCGATTCGCACTTTAGGCGCACTAAATCTGACTATGAAACTGGCCCTTTAGTTATGGTAATTATCAATTTGTAAAAATATTGTTACATATAATTTTGTTCAAATAATAATAATAAATATATATATATTCTTCAAAACCTACTATTTAGCATTACTGTTCTTATTGAAGACATTTTAAATTTAAGTAACGGGTGTTTATTAAACTATTTAAAATAATGTTTTTCACATTTGTTTCGAGTTTGAACACGCTTTAAATTATTATGAACTTATAGTAAAATTTGAATAAATCGTTTATATAGTTGCTTTCTTCAATAAGTGATATTAAAAACTGTTTGACCACCTTTTAACACTGAGAAAACTTGAAACTTTAACATTGTTCGGCCTTTTAAACTATGTAAATACTTTAATTAACTGTAATATTTATTACATTTAGTGCACTCAAGTAGTAACATGATCGAAGTCATCAATCTTGTAATCTACCTGATTTACAGTGACGGAAAAGTTGAAGTTTTAATCTTTGTTGTGTACACAGGGAAACGTATGATTTATCGCTGTGTTTTTATCATTATCTTTACACAATAATATCGATAAAGCACCTTTAGGTTATTATTTCAATATAGATCCATCATTTTAGGTTATTTGTGGAATTAAATTGGTTTTATGACTCTAATTAAGAAATCGAAAATGTATAAAAACTTAATAATGTTGATAAAGTAATATTGTGTTAATTCACATTTTATTCCAGGCAATTAAAACTTCCCTATTATTGTGCATGGAACATTTTGGTCAGCAACAGGAAGCATCTCTATTTAACTTCTATAAAGCTGAACTCATAGACCTTAGAGGTTTGTGAAAGACTTTTATGTCATAGAAGCCTTCAACTTTTCACACATATATGGATAACTACCCTAAAATATTACATTTTTATAATATTTTTTATATTTTAAAAGCATGTATCTGTAAAGAAATTAATTGTATAATTTAAATTATGAAAAGTGCCTATTGTGTTTGTGTTTTTTTACCATGTTTAATTCAACTTATCTCCAGACTATACTGAATTCAAAATTATTCCTTAAAATATAAAAATGGCTATTTAGTATTCATTTAGTCAAACAATAAACATGTTTTAAAGGATATAGCTTGTTAGAAAGATTAAAAAATGTTCATAACTACCACATTAATTTTATACGATCTACAATATATTTAATAAAAAAATTATCAAAATAGTTTCATGCACAATGTTGTTTCTCCTCTACACACTCGATTTTAATGATAATCGTTACATTTACCAAACATCCAAATTATTGGACAATCTCATGTAGTAAATTATTTAGTCTATATCTAGCACCGAGTAAGAACAGCGTGGTCTATAGACAACACGCATCGCATGCGTGTTTTGCAGGGTGGCCTAAGCGATTTCCTAACTATTCAAATATATAGTAATACATCTGGTACTGTTAATATTTATAGTTTCACGAAAGATTATTTAAAACTAGTTTAATCTTTAAAAACTATTTCAAATATTACACCAGAGTCATTTATAAATTTATGATTTTTTATTGAAGATGTGAATTGTTAATTTGGAGAAAAGTTTCAGCATTGAAGAACACACTGAATTTTATAATTAAAAAGGAATATTTATAAAATCCAATATTTTCTGAGCTCAGGTCTTTAGAAAAGGGAAATTGACTTATAAGCTGTTTGGTGGACAAATATATTCCTCTTTTCTCGATGTTTTTGTAATATTCTATTTTATATAATTTATTATATTTGGTGGAGTGTTTCTGCAATAATGTATATTATTTTGTTTAACAAATCGTACGAGTTTTTACTAAGCTTACCTTATGATAAAATAGAAAGAAAGCCTATGCGGTGCACTTCACTATTTATTTTGTCAAATTTTAAGAGTGAAATTATATCTTTGGTCTTAAAATAAATCAGATAACACATGTCTTGGAAAAATAAAGCTATTATACTAGTCGATAACCTCCATGTCCTAATCATCAGAAAACCCCTTTACAGATACGTAGATCCAGGGTTTGATTCCCAGTTCCAAAAGAATATTTTTGTGAAGCAATGGGTCTAGAACAGGGTCAAACTAAGCCTCGTGAAGACAAAAGAAGAGCTACTTGAATAAATAAGTAGCAGCTCTGGTCTAGAAAGCTGAAACCTGTGGAAGTATGTTTGCTGCGCTGACCACATAAAACCCTCTATCCACAAATGTTGGCTTTATAATCGCTAATGGTGGCGGCCACTCGGTTGGTATAGCTCGCTTCCAGGCTCACTCCATGGAGTTTGTTTTAAATATTATTATAGACCTACTGATAATTATGTAAACAATATTACGCCCTCCCTCAATTTAAAAAATGCCAAATAATCATGTTAAGAATTTTATTCATGCTCTTAGCTTTACTACATTCCTAAGAATATTTTTTTATTTAAAGTTGAAATATCGCTCATAATTTGTCCTTGAATATGGATTAAAAATTTTCTTGGACGGATAATAAATAATTGGTTCATTCAATAGTACAGTATAGGCTATTTATAGAAAATAACCACTGCCCAAGTGGCTTAACACGTCAGTCTCTCAATAGACGTGGAAGAAAAAAACTTGTACATATTTCTTTCGGCTGAAATTCAAAAAATCTCACCGCCAATATATTTTTGATATAAGCATTTAGCAGTAGTTGTGTAACAAACGAAAATACATATAGATTAAATGATTAATGGTATCGTTAAACAGGACCTCGTTTCACTATATCAATATTCTAGTACATGCATTTCCACTTCTAATTTTTGCTTCACTTTAATAACAATTCATTTTCTATACCTATTTGTTTCATACCTACCGCTTGGATAAAGACTTTAAATAACTTTATATTTGGTTGAAATGTTGAAACTATAATTATATCTTGATAGTATTAAATGGAATCGTGTAATCTAAGTATAATTGAGGGGATTGGGACAAAGATATTTAAATGGGTACTCACTATTTAAAAGTCAATAAATCTTGAAATTTGGTGTTAAAAATAAACAAAAAATGCCTCAATATTAGTTACACCCAAGGTCTTGACTGATTATAAATACAACTTATAAGTCAAGATATAAACTATCATAAATCCCTACTAACACATTTTTTCATTAAGTGAGAATTATCATGTTTTTACCAAACCTCCCGAATTTTTGTCTTTTGTCTACAATCTGTTTAATTTTATTCAAAATAATTATGGTTTTTCACCAAAATCTTACAAATTGTGTAAATCGCTTTGGTTTCTAACAAACATAGTTTCATTTTCCAACAGAGGGCAGCCCAGCTATTTTCTCTCTAATGTGAAGTTACCGAGTCACTTTATTGGTACTGAAAATGAGCGAGTGGGGTTCACACCCCGCCAAGCACATAATGTGATAAACCACCACCCAGGACATAGGAAACACTTCTTGCTTCCTACGGTCATTTGCAACTTCCGCAAAGTAGACCCATGGTAACGAATCTAAGACCGCTCTTTCAACTTCTGCGACCAACCATTTCAGACAACCTTAGCTACTTTACTTTTGCTTTTTGTCTTTGTTAGGTGATCTGTCAGTTTTTTAAAGTTTTCAGTACACAGCTTTATCTTTACTTTCTCCATTCTCTTTGAAATTCTATTCTATTTTCTTAAGACATTTTCCACTTTATTTTATTCTTCTTATGGTTCTCTTCATTCGTTCCCTACTAATTATTACATTTCATTACTTCCTTTTGTCTTCTTTATAATTCTTTTGTGTGTTTATTTTAACTTAATTATTTTATTGTTATTGTTTATATTAATTAGCTCATGAAACATTTTACTCTCTTTTAATTCTATATAAATATTTTCATTTAAATTTAAATATTTGCCTATTTTTAAATACATATTTTTAATTATTTTTACTTTTACACAAAAGTTATTAAAATTGTATTTGAGGAAGTAGAGATAATGAAGCTAATATAGAGTGAATGCACAAAATTAAATTGGAAGGACGATGACAAAATTACAGTGACACATGATATGTATTTTCAAACTCACCCAAGCACCTCACCCAGCCTGGGTTCGAACATGATCCATTAAAATAATATATGTGGAGCCTCTCTTTATAGATCCAGTGCCATTGGCCATCTAATTTTTTTTTAAATTTATATCCTTAAAATGAAAAATATTTTAATACTTAATTGATAAGCCTCTCAAAGCTTTTTTTTAGCACCAGATCTTCTTAAACCTTTGGATTATATGTTTATGTACTAATTACACTAGTGGCTTTAGGAATGAGTTTTCAGATATTTTACTAAAGATTTTAACTATTTTATATCTGATTAAAATTAATTAACTGATAGTATATTATTAGCTCGAAAAAAAGAGATAAATTATTAACTAACAAATACACTTTACGTTAGTATTCAAACCGATCCGTTAGAAGATTACTTTAAACATACACTTAATTATTAAATTGATTATTTAAACACGATGCTTACTGACGACTTTATTTACTGGCCTCGTTAGGAGGAGATCAATTTAGAATGGGCTCCCTTGAAGAAATAATTTAAAAAAAATCAATTTAAGAATCTAAATCTAAAAAACATATTCCAACTCTACCTGAATGGAGTGCGAACATAGGTATTCCACACTAAAGCTTAACATAAAAGAATTGAGCTTATTATGTTAGTCTAGAATACTTAAATGGGGATGAAGTGAACGCTATAAAAAGTCAATGATTTGACAGCTTTTATCAAAAGACTTTTTTGGTCAAAATAAATAAGATATTTATTAAATACAAAAATAGAGTTTAGTTTTCTTCACATGGTGATATCAACAGTTATTGAATATCTGTCATTATATGAGAAACATTTTAATTGAAGAGAAAAATAAGTCATGATACTTCAGGACACCCTTGACAGATATTCTAAAACTGTTTATATCAACATGTGACAAAAAAAATTAAATTATATATTTGTGGTGGATAACTATTTGACTTATTTTCATCAACAAAATTTTGCTATAAAAATTGTGAGTACACAGAACTTTAACTACGTCTCCTACATAAGTACTTAATATTTGGTGTCGGATTTAAAATTCTAGATAAACCCATCAGAAAAATCTAAAATATTTTTTTTCACTTTCATTTAAGAAGGCTAACCTAACTAGAATGTATTCATTAGAAATGTTACCAAACTATTTTTTTTGAACATTTTGATTTAGACCTTATATTAAATCTATTTTATTTTATAAGTGAATTTTTGGTAACATAGGTTAAATATAACTTCTAATATAACTGACGAAATTTCTTCAAAAAGCTATGACTATTTTCTTTTATTTGAAAATAACTTTAAAGAGGTCGAAAACACTCTAAGACCACTCATATTTGAAACTATTTAAAAATGCAATACAATAAAACTGGTTAAAAATACTAGGGGTGGTTTTCTGCAAGAGTACTATTCCAGTAGTTTTTTCTTAATATTTATGAGGGTGAATTTCCGTGGAACTACATTCTTCTTACCTATCTCTTAAAAAAGTACTTTTGTTAACTATTGTATTTCATGCAACAATTAAATTACTATGTTTAAGTAAGGAAATGTAAAAATAAGAAAGTCCTTTAAATTTTGGATCAATTTGTAAAATAATGCATCGTTTAGTACTGAAAGTAGTGTTTGTAATCTTTATATTACAAACACAACTTTCAGGTAACTAGAAGTTGCACTATTTTACCAGCTGATTCAAAAGGTAAATAATTGACTGATTTTGAAACATCTAAATGGACTTAAGATTAAAAACATACATATGATATTGTTTATCATAATAAATACTCTTTATACATTCATATTAAAACAAATTGATCAAATATATCTACCAAAATTTAAATTTTAAAAATGAATTATTTTTATTCTACCGTAAAACTATATATTAGTAAAAATAAAAATTATTCTTATACATCAAGAAAAAATATTCCCGTATTATCATTTTGAATTCAATCTTCAAGATCAAATTTTAAAAAATCCAATTTTATATAATTTTGTTGTGAGTAAACTACCCTTAGTTTAATTAATTTGGATAAAATACTTCAAGTATTAATTTTGAACCAAAGATTTAAAGCTATTTAAAAAAAAAATTACAACAAAATCATTCATTTATTAACTTCTATTACATTATTTATCTATAAAATCCAATGTAAATCACTCACTATTTATACTGCAGAAACTTAACAAGTACCAATTTTAACAAAATAGTTAGAAAAAACTTTTTAATATTTTTAAATTAATAAAATATAACAGTTAACTACCCATAGCTGAATTTCTCTCCCGTTCCCCTAAAACAAGTATATTTCTTTATTTGTTATGTTCTTGTCAAACACTCACCAGATATATAATTTTAAGCAACATCATTAAAGTTATTTCAATAATAATTTGAATTTTCAAAACTCCCTCATCAATGAACAGCCCTTTATCGAACCTTTAGCCAAAATAAATTATATAGAGCTATTGGTGGGGTAAAGCACGCCCGATATATCCATTTGAAATCGAATAGTTGGAGTAGTTTTATATACATTTCCAGTTTTAAAAAAATCAGTAATTAGTAATCTACACATGAATGAGAGCTTAGACTAAAATCAAGTATACAGTATTATTTTTCTTGTCAAGCACCACCAAGATACCCATTTGGAAATAGATCGTTATAACCATTTGTAAAATATTTTGTTTTTTGAAAAATCAGATTTTGGCAAACTACACATAAATAAGTTTTTACCACATGTATAGTGTACTATGTTTTATACCACACAATCCCCAGATATACATTTTCAAAATATTTTAAATTTCCAAAGTTTCCCACCAGTAAATCACCCTTAAACACATTTTTGCAGAAAAACTAATAATATAGTTTTATTTATCATGCTAAACAAATCTTATAATACTGATATGCATTTTAATCAAAATTGCTAGAGCCATTTTCAAAAAAGTATTAAATGTAAAAAAAATCACTCATCAGTAAACTACCCTTAAATTGAGGGCAAGGGTCAAAATAAAAATAAAAATTGTCCTGAGGTATATTGCCTTATAACTTCTAAATACCAAATTTGAACAAAATCCATCCAACCATTTTGGATCCTTGGCCATGGACAGACAGAATTGTAAAATCCACTCTTTTGAGTTCGTGCTCCCATAAAACGTAAAGATTTATAAAGATTTTTGTTTCAAGATCACAATAATTTCTTTTGATATAAGAAAGTAAAAAGTAAATACATAAGTTGCATCGTTCTCTACACCAGTAAGTTCTACATTTTTCAGTTTAGGCATTAAATAAAAAACAGGATTTCTTATGATAGCACAAATAAACTGGAACTTATTTTTAAGATGTCCAATTTGCTCTATAAAAATAATTGTGGTTATAAACTTTATTGGTTTATAAACTATTAAAGACTATATTTCAAATAAGTTTTATAACATTGTTATTAGTAACCGCGCTAACGTTATTCTATCTATCATATGCAAATAATAATAAATTAGATCCTATTTTTAAGAAAACAACAGTAAACCTGCTTCGTTGCCTGCATAATCTAAGGTGCTATT